>CAMOHE010047755.1:10201-73172 GCA_946598075.1 Artocarpus hirsutus
AATGACCTTCCATTGGTAAAGGTGGTGGCAAAACAGTGGTCTCGGAGATCTAAAGTTTGCTAGAGACAGGTTGATGGAGAACTTCTTATGGACAGTGGGGAAGGTATTTGAGCCACAGTTTGGGTATTGTAGAAGAATGTTAACAGAAGTAAACGCGTTGATTACTGTGATTGATGACATCTACGATGTGTATGGTACGCTAGATGAACTCGAGCTCTTTACAGATGCTGTCAAGAGGTTGGTAGTTGAGTAAGAATTATTTTGATATAAGATTAGAGTTAATTTTAAACGGTCCCCGAATTTTATTCTTAATCATACTGTAGCTTTTTAAATGATACTATGAAATCTCAATTCATTAGTTTGTTTCAATTGTATCCTTTTTGTTAGTTGTGCATTAAAAAGAGGACAAAATATACATTTGACGCTCATTAAAAAAAATGCTGAAAAACATTGTCCTCTTTTCAACATCCAATTGATAGAAAGGCAAAAGAGGAAATAAACTGACGACTCGTGCCTAAATTTGGGAAATTTAAAAGTCAGCAATAATGTAAAGTTGAGGATAAAAAATTTGTGGACAATTTGTGAGATTGACACGTAGGATTCTATTAACATCTTTTTCTTTCTTTCTTTATTTTTGTTTTTGCTTTTGTGCTGCAGATGGGATCTGAAAGCCAAGGATCAACTACCAGATTACATGAAGAAATGTTTCCTTGTTTTGCATAGTTCTATAAATAGAAAGGCATTTAATGTGAAAGAAGAACAAGGTTTTCACGTTTTAAAGAACCTCAGAAAAGCGGTATTAATTTGGTCTCTCTAATCACTTCAATGATATTTAATTTTTCTTACAAAACATATTGCACGTGACCTTATATCTTATATATAAATTGTCTTCCAATTCCTTAGTGGGCAGATTTATGTGAATCATATTTAGTTGAGGCAAAGTGGTACTACAATGGATACAAGCCAACCTTACAAGAGTACATCGAAAATGCATGGATTTCATCATCAGCGCCTGTAACACTAGTGCATGCTTATTTTTTTTTTACAAATACAATAACAGAAGAGGCCTTGGAGTTTTTGGAAGAATACCCAAATATAATCCGTCAATCATCAATCATTTTGCGTCTTGCAAATGATTTAGGGACATCACCCGTAAGTGATCTAAATTTCATTTTTTTTACAGCTTATACATATAGGCCTTGTGGCCTTTATGACTTGTATTAGCTCTATGATGGACTTAATTAACTAATTTATCTATGTTCTTCTCTTGAAAATATTCAGTATGAAATGGAAAGAGGGGATGTTCTTAAATCAGTTCAATGCTACATGCATGGAGAGCGTGCTTCTGACGAAGAAGCCTGTAAACACGTTGGCTTTTTGATCAATAAAACATGGAAGCAGATGAATAAAGCTCGTGTAACAAAGTCTCCTTTTTCTCAAAGATTTATTGAAATTGCCACAAATCTTGCAAGGATGGCGCAATGCATGTACCAACATGGAGATGGGCATGGTGTCCAAGATCGTGAAACAAAGGATCTGGTCTTATCATTACTTATTAACCCCATCCCCCTTAGACATGAGTGTTAAAATGAGCAACACCACCCCAAACATTCAAAGCCCAATTTCTTGAACCAAGCCTAAAGTCTGGACTTCTCTTAAGTTAGGTGCAGGATAATTTGTAAAGTTAAGTGAAGGTGTGTATGTCTGCGACGTGTGTTTATTTGAGCTTATATTTTTGTGTGGTGGTAATTAAATAAGGCTTTAAAAATATGTGGATATTATTTGCTAACTCGTAGTATAAATAGGTGTCTCATCTTTTGGAGAGCACGACAACAAAAACTAAAAAAAGAAATAGAATAAAGTGTAGTGATCTTGTAGTGAAAGTATTCTAGTTCTTTATGGTCTTAGTAGTTGTGATGTCGAAGAGTGGCTTTTGTAAATGTGCTCAATTTTGAGTTTGTAATTAGTTCTTTGTTTGTGATCTTATCCGTGTGGTATTTTTAAGAGTTTGTACTGTTCAACAATGAGGATTATTGGCTTGATGACATTATGCTTAATTGTTCGAATTAAACCTCGCCAACAACCAACTGATCAATATTATAACCATCAACGGTTGAAACATAAAAGGTGCAATTAGATAATTTAAGGGATAATTTGATTGAGAAGTATAAGATCTATGAATACTTCCCTTCAGTTTCTTAGAATATAACGCGAGCCTTGAAATCATTTATATCGGACAAAACATCTTTGTACCCGCCTGGAGGTTACCGCATGATGGTCAGCGAGACAAAGAAACCAAAAGACATGTAGTGGGTGTTTGGAAGAGTGATGAGAACCAGTGGTGGGAACCACTTTTACTGTAGCATATGAGAACTTTTTATTGTATCAAATTTTTTATTGTTACTGTATCATGTGAGAACTTTTTACTGTTTATAACTAAGATTGTGGTGAAAACCACAATTGCCAAACAAGACCGTAGTAGTAGTAACAACAACAAAGAAACCAAAAGACATGTAGTAGTAGTAACAACAACAACATTCTTAAAAAAGCCTCTGAAAAAAAAAAAATTGAATGTACGACAGCAAATTTTGCATATACATAGTTGCACATCGGCCTCTCAAATGAAGGCCGCTCTTTTTTAGCAAACGGCGCGTCGGATTTCTGAAAAGCATTCTTAATAATCACAGGAAGACGTTTTTTCTCTTCTTCAAATAAGAATTATAATTGATGGAAGACTAAATATATATATATATAATTTATAGAAATAAATGCATGTGGTATTTTGCTTTTACGTTGTAGCAATTACTTAAAACGTTTTTTTTATATTGGTCTTCGTTTTATATGTTTGGATTTTCTTAGATAATTCTTGATTTCTGTTAGGCCTACCGTTCGGATCTAAAAAATACTTTTCATTCTCCTGGGTTTTTACCACAATACTCACAAACAAAAATGCTTTTCATTCGCCGGTTGGGTATCAACAATTATTGGTTCTATTTATTGTCATACCGGTGATGGAGGAGATCCATGCTTCCAGTGAAGATCTTGCGCAGATGGAATAAAGGATTTTTTTTTTTCCTTTTTCGAAAAGGAAATGGATGTTAAAAAAGACAGTGAAACTAAAATTTTTAATCAAAAATTGATTCTGACACATGGCTAGTTTCACGTGGAATTGTACGTCTCCACATGGGTCGTTAGTTATCTACAATCGCGCTAGCACTCCTTCCACTCTAGTCTCCATCTTATGGGTCCCGGTAAATGGCGGAGGGGACTTAGCTGGGAGTTACATTTGACAAACACGTTATTAAAAAAAAAGTTTTAACTAGTATAAAATTATTATATGTTATAATAGAAAATAAAAATTTGTTATAATATAAAGCTTTTACATATTATAATATTTATGTTTAAACTTTAAGTTTCTACGTATTTTTTATTTTCTAGATAAACTCTAGGTCCAACCGGCTTATATGATATATATGCTCCTCTTGAATTTTTAATAATTTATGCTTGTACCCATAGTTTTTAAAAACTTTTCATATATGTTCCCTTCCTTGCTCACAAAAATTTTCATTTATGCCTCCATCATTAACAAATTCTTCCTCTAATTTATTCCTATTAACATTATTTTTATATGTACTTTATTAATCTTTTGTTCCTAAATTTCCCTAGTTCAATAATGTTTCTCAAATGTGTTTCTATATATTTAAGTTTTTTTTTTTTTTAGTTCTCTAAAATAATACAATTTTTAATAAATATAACCTTCATAAAAACATTTTCCTTATTGCCTTACTAAAATAAGTTTTCTTGATTATATTTATACTTAAACTTCTTTTCATGCATCTCATTTGCACTCTCTGAATAGTTTATCTTCAGCTTTGTTTCATAAAAATCATTTTTCATAAGTGTTCTACTTTTTTTTTAAAAAAAATTAAACTAAAATTAGAAGAGAATAGTAAATTAAGAAGAAACTAAACTTTAAAGAAAATTTTACATTTACGTAGCAAAAAATTTTACAATTTGAATATGCATGTCTTTTTAACTATTTTATAGTAGTAGGAGTTAATATGCTTAATTGTTCAAATTAAGCCACCAATCCAACACATTTGGTATATATACCACAATATGAAGATTGGCTAGATGACATATAGAACTAGCAAGGGTTGAAACGCAAATTAAAAGAAAAAATGAGATATAAAAAGAATAATAATTGGCTTGACTGTTTTATAATTTTAAAGTATAAAATATATGAATATTTCCCTTCGGTTTTTTATTGGAATTATGTATACGAACGAGACTGGTGGTGAACAAGACGTCCATGATCAAGACCAAGAACAGTCAAAGCCTCCGGCTATTTGTTTGCCTCGACCCGATTCCCTTGCACGTGACATTATATATATATATATATATCTTTTTTTCCCTCATTGCTATAAAATTGATAATTCCGATATCAGCATCAATCTTCTATATATATATATATATATATATATATATATCTTTCTTTTTTTTGCCCTTGTTGCTATAAAATTGATAATTCCGATATCAGCATTAATACTACCAGGGTGGTTTCTCGACTGTGTACCAGCTTACATTAGCAAAATTAGAAAAACAAAGCAATAAGACACAATTAAAAGTACGGAACTTAAACAATGAATTAATTAGGATGTAAATACGAGAAAGTAATAGAACAATAAATTAATTAGGATGTAAATACGAGAAAGTAATAGTTGAGATAGTGTTGTAGGAAAAAAAAATGTTCAGACAGAAGAAAATTTGAGAAAAATTACTTTCACCCTGGCAAATTAAAGAAATTATAAATTTAGAATATAGAAGTCTAGGGTTTCATATTTAAGCAGAATATTTAGATAGTGAAAAGAATGACAGCACCCCATGTCCGGCCCTAAAGTACGGGTAGTGACGTGGTGGATTAATTAAGTTAACTAAAGCAAATTTTGATTAAAAACACCAATTAAATGATTTAGGTTATTTTTAAAAAACGTAATAGGTTAAAACATTTTAAAACAAATATCGTTATTTTGAAACAGTTAATCAAGAAATAAAATAATAAGGACAAATAAACATAAGCCGGGGCCCATCGGACCCATATTAATACACACACATGATATCGACAATAAAATATTACAATCGCGGTTCAATACGAGAGATACATATTTAAATAATACATGTCTCGATTTAAATAAAGAAATAACCTAAACAGAATTCCCACAACTCATTTGTTTACCCTGTTGTTTCCCAGTCGGTCCTAAGCTACAATCCACATAAGGAAAGGTTTTAAAACAGATAAAGAAAATATGAGCAGAAGGCTCAGTAGGACTAAATTTTGAAAGCACATAGTTTGAATATAAAATCTATCATTCAAGAAAAATATTTAGAAAACAGAATTAAGTAAATAAATTCATTTAGATTATTTTTACCAAAATCAGTTTGTCCAAAAATGATCTTACTGTCCTTCTTGGGCAAACCATAAGTATCACCACCATAATGGCCCAGCTGTGTTTCGAGACTTGCCCTTAAGGTTGCACTTTACACTACTCAATCTTTGAATATTGCATCATGTCCTTATGTGTATTTATCATTATTTAAATCCCATGTTACCTATTATTCTCAATTACATTCATTATTTGATTCATTATGAGCATTTATTCTTAGACAAGTAATGAAAATTACTAAGAAATTCTTTTTCATCATTCCTTAAAAATCAAATTGAAAGAAATCATTTTGTGACCAAAGGCCTCCTTTGAAAATATTTAAAACATTTTGTCGTTTATTAAAAATATTTTGAAAGAATCTTTAAGGCCAAAACTATTTAAAAACCTGGCTACCAAAGAAAGGGGTAGAAATCCTACCACGATATCCCGCATCGTGACTTAACACCGCAGTCCCAACCCACTATACGTTAGCTCTACAAAACCACAAACGACCTTAAATGTGAACTAAGTTCATCAATATCTAGTTTAAGATATTCTATACTATTAAGCTATCTCATGGTATCCTAGTGTTTCATTTATATCCGTAAAATCATACTATAAAATTTAAATTCTCAATTTGGGTTTACAACAGTAAAAACGGGTGAAAAACAACCATTTTTTTCTGTGGTCGATCGGCTTGCCGAATTCCTTGGTCCGCCCTACCAAACTACACAATTCAGCCTACCGGCCATGTAGGATCGACCTGTCGAACTTTTCCAGGTTTGGCCTACTGATGATATGAATCCGGCAAGTCGAACTCATAAGTCTGGCCTGCCGAACTGGAAAAATCTGGGGATCTAAGACTTCAATTCTTGGCCTTCTCAAGATCAAAATCTCAATCTAAACCTGTTTCCTCAATTCTCAAGTATGGGTAATGTTCATAAATGGTAGAAAACATAATAGAATACTTTTAAACAATTTTTACAAGGAAAATTTCAAAGAAAACTAAAAATGAGAAAAAAAAAGAAAAAACTTGATTTAATCCATTTTTCATCGAATCAAGCCTAGATTCTAGATGATTTGAGTCTTACTAACTTAGATTAAGGGTTTTCTAAGCTTACATAACTCAGATTACAACATTTTGAAGAAATTGAGAGTTTAGAGAAAAAGTTTAAAATTTGAAAAAAGGTAAACTAACCTTGAAATTTGAGCTTGAATCTGAGTTTGTGGAGGCCAATCCTTGCTTCCAAGCTTCCAATCTTGCTAGGGATCAAGAGCTTTTGCTCAAATTTTTTTTTAAATCAAAAGGAGAGAGAAAAAGAGAGAGAGAGCGTGAGCGGGAACAAGAGAGAGAGAAAGCGAGAGCTACGAGAGAGTGAGTGAGGGAAGGAGAGGGAGAGGAAATAAATAGAGGAAAGAAGGGTAGCTTTTCTCAGATAAAATCGTGTCCTCAGCACATGGTTTTCAAAGAATGATATATCGGGCATTTGACAAATTTTTTTGTTCCAAAAATTCAATATAACAATTAAAATAATAAAGAGTGATTGAAAATAATTAAGAGTAATACTAATTTGAAAATATTACAAAATGGTTTAATTAAGTTCATACTTGCATTATGACACACTAATTCACCATTTTCACACTAATTACACTGAATTAAAAATCGAGGTGTTACAACCCAACTAAATTGCATTCAAAACAAGAGCAAAGAATAGGAAAGGTCCGTTTGGTAAATGAATTCGAATTGTGTTGATTTGAATTATTTTAATTTGAGTTATATGATTTGAATTGTTATCTAAATTGATATTTAGATGTACATTTAAATTGTTAATCTAAAAAGGGAATAAAATTGAAATTTGTGTGGATAGATAATGAAAAAAGTTTTTGATTTATTAACAAATCTAAAAAAATCTTGATGTTCATGGTATTAAAAAATTTGCAATATAGATCTTAATTTATTCTTTCTTCATTGAGAGCACAATAAAAAAAGAATCATCTTAATCAGATATGAAATGAAAAAGTTATGATTTTTTTCCCATAAATATAGAAGAATAATACGTGATTTTACAGTAACAAACTGATCCAACTCTAAAGAGTTCAAGGGGAGTAAAACTCTAAAAATTTATATTCAAAAAATTTATTTGATTTAAATTTTAAAGAAAATAAACATATATTTAAAAAATCCTTTAAACTTAAAGTTTAAAAAATTAGTTCAATATGCCAAACAAACAAACAGATCCAAAAGTAGCCGGAGAGAAAAGAAATCGGAGAGAATAACATTCTTTGTAATTTTGGAACGAAGAAAAATAAACTCACGTAGGCCTATTTATGATGGATTTCCTAGGTTACTAGGTCACTATTTGCACAGTAACACACTTGTGTCATCGCCTACACCGTCGAGCAGGTTGCGTTAGCGTTAGCGTTTTCATTTACCGTGGGTGTACTGTTTACATATATATTACAGTTCAAACTTAAACAACGTTGTCATTTTTTTCCTTTTTTTCACTTCTCATCTCACTTTCTAATAAAAATAATGCATAACAACAAATCATTATTTTATATTTTATTGCAAGTTTGCTACCATCTAATTTATAGGAGAGTGCATAAACACTTTTTTTTTTTCCTTATAGTGGACTTTTACATGATAATATACGCTTATATATATTGGGCCATTATTCTTATTATTTTTGAAAGGTATAGCGGACCATTATAATATTCTTTTATATAGACAAGTTTTAACCATATATAGAATTTTTTTTAAATGTTTTAATATAACTTTTACATAATATTTATATTATAACAAGCGTATAATATGTTTTTTGGTTTTAGCAGTACTATTAGATGAGCTTCTCAATGATATAGAATTCAAATCCAAGTTGGCCTCTGAATCCTATATATCTAGTACTTATATACCGTGAAACATGTGCATGAAGTGTTTGGCTGGTTGCTTTCAATCAGCCAAAAATTGTCATTTTTCACTTTGAAAAAGATGCCTTTACTTCATGTGTATCAAGTGGTTCGTTGGTCAATTTGTTTCCCCTTTGTCAAGTGCACATGCCTATATACTAGGTTGCCGCTTAAATTCTTTTTCAATTCGCCCCAATGGTTAGAACCATTTTTATTGTAACATGTGAGAATTTTACATTGTAGTAATTTTTTTTATTTGTTACTGTAGCATGTGAGAGCTTTATACTGTTTATAACTGAGTTTGTAGTGAGAACCATGCCAGCCAAACATGGGGTTAATAAGCGGGGGAGAAAGACTTGAATTACACATGTACAATAGGCTTGGAGTTAGAAATTTGGACCTACTTTTATACCTTGTATGTATTAATTGCAATGCTAAAAGGAAAAAAAAAAAAGGATGATGATGGCGCGGTGCACTTGTTGGCTTGGCTGGTTTGAATTTCATTTTGTAGATGTTTGGTTGCTTGGTTTCTATTCGGTGGTTTGCTTGGCTGCACATTAATTTGGTTCTGCCTTACTCTCTCTCTCTCGTGTAAGCAGTGGATAGTATTTAGTTACATAAAATGGACTTGGGCAAGAAATTTGGCCTGGTAAACAATACCCTCTTGTAACGTATAACTTGCAATGCCAACTTTTTTTTTCTTTCGTTTTATTTTCGATTTTTTGGGTAATATTTGCTTTTATTTTTGATTGATTATATTTCATTTGAAAAAAAAAACTTTTTTTTCTTTGAAATAAATACATCTTTTAAATTGTTAAGTTAATGATAAAAGAAAAATAAGGAAAGACATAATAAACGATAAATAATAAAGAGATATAGCAAGTATGAAGTGAGTGAAAAAAAAATTAAAAAGAGATAAGAAGCATGCATGAGAGATAACGGGTAGAGAATGTAGAGAAAGAAAGTACCAATGATAGCGAGGATAAGGTGGAAAGAAATAAAGTAACGACAGAGAGAATGAGAGAAATAAAGTAGAGAGGCAGTAAGAAAAACAAGAGTGTTATGAAAATAATCAGAAGATAGAAAATGAAGAAAATATAGAGAAATGATGTACAAAGAAAAAAAATTACAAATAATGAGGAAAGACAAAAAAAAAAAAAAGGTAAAAAAGAGTGAGTTATATAATGAGCTAAAGTATGAAAATATTAGGAAATAGAAAGAATAAAAAAAAGAAAAAAGAAGATTAAATATGTATAAAGATAAGATCAGAAGAGAGAAAATATATACAACAATAGTGCTATATTGTTACAAAAAATAAAGGAAGGAGTCTTTGATAATGTTTTATTTTCTCGGTATTGAAAGGGAGAGAAAATAAACAATACAATGATAAATTAATTTTTGAAATCTGACAGTTGAATATTGGTAAGTCTTGTAATATCATGTAAAATGAGAGTCTCTTTCTGCATTTTTTTTTTTGGTTCTTGTTTTGGTAATTTTGGTCCTTTTTTTCCCCACTGAGTATTGGCCTTTTTTTTTTTTTGTTGTTGGGGTGGGGGGGTAGGGTGGGGCGTGGTGGTCTTGGGGGTGGAGGGTAGGGTGGGGGGTGGTGGTCTTTTATTGTCCTTTCAACTTGAATGCTGACGAAAGACAAAGATCACAAACGACAAGAGAAAAAACAACAATAATATGAAACGACAACAAATTCTAAAAAAGTATACACATAAGTTACAAGACAATAAACAAATTATGCTTACCAGCGCTAGCAATTAAGCAACCTGGTGCAGAACAAAAATTGCACGCAAAGCTTTGCTGGGCAAAAGAAGTCTCTTGAGGGTATGTCAATCAATGATTTTGATTTTTAGCCTACAACCAATGCAGAGTAGGAGAGAAAGAATCGTTATATGATCACAAATTGAAAAAGAAAAATTTTGATTAGCAAAAAAAAAAAATGAAAAGAATAATTAGAGAAAAATTACATTATTGTAAAACATTCAACACTTTTGTATTCACAAGTATCATGCAACTAAATTTTTCATCATAATTTAATGTTTTATTTTTTATTTTTGGAAAAAAGTAAATTCAACTTATGAAGCATGTGCCTTACGCACGTGCAAAATACTAGTATATATACATGTTTGGAAATTTTCATAATTCTTTGTCATAATTTTGGACATTAATCAGTATTTTAAATAATATTCTATTAAAAATAACAATTGTTGTGGGAGTAGTTTTTCACCGGGACATGACCAAGACACCAACTAACTTGGGTTAATACTCACCCTTCAGAGCGTATCCCACCATTGGGATCTTGATCCTTGTCACTCAGCCTAAAGGCCTTATACACCTATACACCCAGGGTCATGGGCCAAACCCGGTTCACATCTAGATCTAAGCTAAACTTTAAAAATAGGAGCACCAACTCTACCACAAAAATATGGGCTTTCTTTCCTTGCCTACTCTATCTCTCTTCTTGCTCTTTTTAATCAATTTGTTGACATGAACATTGGAGTCCTCTTAGGAGACACCACACCTGTGTCCCCTCACTCTGAGGCCTTCTCTTCTCTCATAGATCAAATTGGACCAAGCAGAACCGGACAGAACAGGAAACTCAACCACAGTGCACCCTAGCACGTGGTGTTGTACCGCTCTCAAGCATCAACAATAATCAAGGGCAAAATTGTCTCTACACTATTTCGACGATTGCTTTGTCTTCAATGGTCTGACTTTTATTTCTAGTGGCTACATTTCATTCTATAAATTGATCATGAGCTCCCATTCTTCATAACTCCAAGCTTTCTCCTACTAAATACTTACTTCTTCTTTCTAAGTTTTCTTAACATGTTTTTCTTTTATGGAAGCAGTTTTGTGTTTTTCCTGCTCTTATTCCACCGTCTACGCAAATTTTTTACCAATCTTTTTGGTCTTACTATTGCTATCGAGATATAATTCTCATTTGTTTCTCATAACCATGCTCCTAATATGGAAAGCACTCATTTTGCTTACTATGAATAGGCGAATGTTATATTTCTTGTAAATTTATTGTCGTAACAGTTCTTGATATTTCCTTTATTCCATTTTCTCATGTTAAAAATCTAAAGTACAGAAATTGTGGGTGTTGCACTAATAAAATAGAATATCTTTCAAGTGTTACATATGAGAAAGAAAAAAGATGTTTAAGTGGGGTTATATAAGAAGATCTTATTTAAGTGCAGCAATTAGAGAAAAGAAAAATATTTATGAAATATAAAAAATAAATTTAAGAGGATTGAATGAATATTTTTTTAATCGAGGACGTATTTAAGAAAAATATCATAAAAATAATAAATTTAAGAGGATTGAATGAATATATTTTTTAATGAGGACGTATTTAAGAAAAATATTTTAGCAAGGATAGATTACGAGAAGAAAACTATTCCAATAGAACACATTTTTTAAGGGAAGAAAAGCAAAACAAATCTTAAAGAAAAAAGAGTAAGGGTCCAAAATATGAACACACAAAGAAACGAGGCAAGCAAAAGAATTTTTTTTGTTTGATCAAAATGAAACTTTGTCGTGGAAATAGGAAGAGTGCATCCCCTCTGTTATTAGATTAGATTAGGTTAAGAAAGCAAAAATAAGAAAATTAGACTAGATTAAATGAATGATTTTTTTCCCTCTAAAAAAAGAACTTAATAGACTATTCTTTAAAAAAAAAAAAAAAAAAAAACATGATTTGCGTGCCCAGAGCCAGGAAAAAAAAATGTCAACACTAAAATCTTTAATTTGATTAGGCATGTGGGCTGCAACAGTCTTTATTCAAGTGGCACAATTCAATCCCAACGTGCATGATGCCTTTAAGTAGGGGTGGCAATAATCATATTCGTGTCGTGTTCGTGTCTAACACGTTTACAGCACGGTAAGTTTAGGCCGAACACGAACACAACACGATTAATAAACGTGCCAGAAATGCCAACATGAACACGATACTCCTATGGCACGAGTAACACGGCACGACATAATTAACACGATTATTAAACGTCTCGTGACTTGTTGACACGATAACAACACGTATATGACACATTTATTATCTAATTAACTAAAAATTAAAAATTTTTTTAAAAACAATTTAAAAAATTTTAAAAAAAAGCCAATAAAGAAAATTAACAAAAACACAATATCTAATTAATACTAACCTACTATAAATATTTCAAATATTTTTATTTTTAAGTTTAAATGTGTTATAAATAAACGGGTCGTGTCGTGTCGTGTCAACACATTTACGGCCCGTTTAATTAAACGTGTTAAGGCGTGTTTAGCGTGTTAGCACGAATCCAGTCCGTTTATTTTCGTGTTATTCGTGCCAACCTATTTATGGCACAATTAATAAACGTGCGGTCTAAACCCGTTTATCTCGTGTCGTTTTCATATCGTGTCATCTTGTCGTGTTCAAATTGCCGGCCTTACCTTAAAGGGTGTTTGAAAGAATATAAAAATAATTAGTTAAAATTATTTTTATTGTAATATATTAAAGTTTTATATTGTAATAATTTTTTTATTGTTATTATAACATATAAAAATTTTACGTTATTTATAATAAAAAAAATGATAAAAATCGTAGTTCCACCATCCATTTAAACACAGGGTAAATATTCCAAGAAAAGGACTGCCCAGCAACCCCAGCAGGCTCCAGCCTCGCCTGTCACAAGGGTGGGCTCCACCCTGAAAAAGGCTGTTCTTCCAACAAAAGCACTGGTAAGGAATAGAGGAAGAGAAAGAGACATTTTTTTGACCAAAAATGAAATGTTTTGGTGAAAAAATTTTTGGTCAAATGAGAGTGCATCCCCTCCTTAAAACATTAAATTAGATTAAAGAAAAAAACAAAAAGATCTGATGAAATTAATGATTTTGTTCTCCCACAAAACAAATTAAAAGACCATTCTGGAAATAAAACATGATTAAAAAAACATGACTTGCGTGACGTTAGTACCAGTAGACAACGTGATATTACAACAGAAGGTTTGACAACGTTTTTCTAGTGATTAGACCAAGTTTTGAATGGCAATAAGTGTATTGTATCTTTGATGATCTCCATGCGTACGTTCGCACCCAAATTGGCTATAAATAGGCTCATCTCCTCTCAATTGTAGCACACCAGAGTGAAAGCACTAAAAATATTAGGAAGGAGCTAAAACCTTTGTGTGCTGTAAGTGTTCAGTTTTTTATTTCTTTTCTTGTTCATTATCTTCATTAATTTCCTCATATTTCAATTAAAAATCTCACACTTATAAACGTCGAACCGTTATAGAATTTGCAATATATTTGTATACTTTTAAGGCCGTAGATTTGAACCATATTGGAGAGAAGCAGGTAAATTAAATAACTTCCTTTATATATATATATATATATATATGTGAACTACATCCTCCTGCTTGTTTGGATACTTAACTGCTTATTTTATTAATTTGATAGCAGCATATTAAGTTTTGTAGCTTAGTTGAAAACCCAAAAAAAAAAGGTACACACTCGACGGTAGAGCAACATTAATTTGGTGAGTGGAATAACCTGCCCCACTTAACTTTTGAGATTTTTCATTTTATCTATAATTTTTTCAAAAAAAAATTAATTATAGCCTTATTTTTCAAGAAAGATTATAATTGCGTCCTAATCAAAATTTAAAATATGTTATTTTGTTTTTATTTTATAAGAAAAATTATAATGGTGTCTCCACGTAATAAATAAAACATATAACTAATTCCATGTCAATGACTTGCTATCTTGAAAGTGCCTCCAGCGAAAAAAATTTATGTTTCCGCCACACCCTAATTTAATTTTTACACTGCAGGTAGTACGTTACAAGAATCGTTCGAGTAGATCTAAAATAATCCACTACAAAAGCATATATATGTTTTCTAACCAAAAAAAAAAAAAGTTAATTATAGTTGTCTGATTTTCTTTTTGCTATTCTACGTATAATTTTAATTTTAAAACCAATTTTGTTGAATTAACTTGTGAAAAATAGCGGTTCTCGATCTAGTTAATTAGACAAAATAAACTTATGAATGACCAACTAATTAATTGAGGAACGTTGCACGTACACTAGGCGCGAGGATGGCACTTCATCTGTCTCCATATATGCTGAATTTCACCAAATTGCAGCCATCTAGAGGCCCCGTTTCGGTTGGAAAGTCCAATAAATTTGTTGTGCGTGTAGCACAGCCCAAATGTTCGGTTGCAAATGTCAACACCAACACCACATCTCGACGATCTGGAAACTACAGTCCTACAATTTGGCACTTTGACTATGTCCAGTCTCTTAAAAGCAAATATGGGGTATCACTGATACTTTATTTTAGTCAATAGTGTTAGTAGTGTTACTCTCTATCTGCTTGTTCTTGTCATATTTTATATCCTTCTAATAACATCATGTCACATCAGATAAAGTATAGACCAATTAACATAAGGATATTTAAAATATTTAATTAATATAACATGATATTATTTATGAGAAATAAAAACAAACCGAAAAAAAAGACATATAACCAAATCTCTATTTTTTAGTGATTATTTAATATAAAAACAATATAAGTAGCTTTCCAATTGTCTTATACATATAAATACATACACACACACACACAGAGTTTATGCTGACAATTGACTAGTACATATTGATAATATTGCAGGGAGATGCATGCATTGTACGAAGCAATAAGCTCAAGGAAGAGTTGAGAGCGATGCTTAAGAAGAAGACGAATCCTTTGGCTCAACTTGAGCTGATCGATAGTTTACAAAGGCTTGGAGTATCCTATCATTTTGAGGACGAAATAAAGAATTTGTTGAATGGTCTCTACAAGAGTAAAAGCTCAAGTTGTGCGTGGAAGGAGCACAATTTATATGCCACGGCTCTTGAATTTAGAATCCTGAGGCAGCATGGATATTGGGTGGATCAAGGTGCATTATTTACAGAGCATTCCTATACATTCTGACGGGAAAAACAATACCGATAAACAATACGTGTGCCCCACTAGTGGGCTCCACCCACTATGTCTAATGAAAATGTATCCTGGTCGGGCAAAAAATGTTTTTTATTTATTTTATTTTTTTATTTGCAAGATCAGCTTCAAAAAAATATATATTAATTACCATGTGCAATGCATATTTTCAACTGATTAAGAAATTAAAGATAGCTAATATGCAGTTTTTAATATTGCAGAGGTTTTTAATGCTTTCAAAGATGAGACGGGAAATTTCAAGGCATGCATAGGACATGATACATTGGGATTGCTATCTTTGTATGAAGCTTCGTTCCTTTTGACAAAGAATGAAAGCGTTTTAGAGGAAGCTAGAGAATTCACAACCAAAAACCTAGAGGAATACATCAAGCAAAACAAACACAAACAACAAAATTATGTACCTGAATTAGTTGGTCATGCCTTGGAGCTTCCACTGCACTGGAGATTGCCAAGATGGGAGGCTAGGTGGTTCATTGATGTGTACGAGAAAAGACCAGACATGAATCCTACGTTGCTTGAGCTTGCTAAACTGGACTTCAACATTGTGCAATCAATATACCAAGAAGACCTAAAGCGTGCTTCGAGGTAATAAGAGCCTTTGTCTTTCTATGAGCATGAATTCTTAACAGTGATAAAGGTAGAAGATATATTCAGTGGGGGCACAACAAAGAAAGTTAAAGATATATATATATATATATATATATATTTTAATTAAATAGAGACATACATACTTCAATATTGGCTCCATCGTAGATCTAAACTATGACAGCGCCTAGTGAAAACTTGGAATTTGAAGATAAAAAAAATCATGTTGTATACATCGAAAGTTAAACCAAAAACCCAAAAACGAAATTGATTAGTTTATGTGGTAAAATTAGATTATCTCTCTCTTTTTCACGCTATAGTTTTGATTCTGACATAAACTTCTGGCTCCTATGTGCAAAGGTGGTGGAATGATACAGGCTTCACACAAAAGTTGACTTTTGCTAGAGACCGGTTGGTTGAGTGTTTCTTATGGGCACTGGGAATGACCTTCGAACCACAATTTGGATACTCTAGGACAATGTGTACAGAATTGCTTTCGACAATAACAACCATCGACGACATATATGATGTTTATGGTACACTAGATGAACTTGAGCTCTTTACAAATGTTGTTGACAGGTTTGTGACTATTATTATATTCCGTGCAAGTTTTTATACTTGTATGTGTTGGCAATTGATTATCTCGATGTTACGATATTTGTGCCGATGGATTGCGTAATTTTTTACAGATGGGATATAAATGCAATGGACCAGCTGCCAGATTATATGAAGATATGTTTCTCTGCTCTGAACAATTACGTTAATGAGGTGGCGTTTAAAGTGCTTAAAGAACAAGGTCTCCTCATCAATAAACACCTTACCAAAGTGGTACGTGACCAATTTTCTTCCTGATATTATTATTAATTGTTGTCTTCTCTTTTACCTTTTACATATTGTGCGTCGTAACTTGATCTCTAATCTTTTTTTTTATGTGATACATTAATTTTATAAATACCTTTTGAACTACGTACTCTAATTCAACAAGTTCTCCAAACTTTAAAAAGGGCTTATTTCATCTCCTGAACTACACAAAATAACTCAAAACATGCCCTCGGTTTGTTATAATGAGGACATAATACTACGTATAATTTCATAAGTGTCTCAAATTATTGATTTTGTGTCTATTTGCGCTTTGATTGTTTAAAACACCAAAAGAGAAGTTGACACAAATTTAATAATTCATAGGGCATTAATGAAATTAAATTACTTTACGGTTGTTTTGAAGATTTTATGTGGTTCATGTAGTGAAATGAACTCTGTTAAAATTCGAGAAATGTGTTGAATTAGAGTACATAGTTCATAGGTATTTATGAAATTAATCATAATAAAATATACATAGTGGGGAGATCTTTGTAAATCTTTCTTATTGGAAGCAAAATGGTATCATACTGGGTACAAGCCAACCTTGCAAGAATACATGGAAAATGCATGGATTTCAGTCGCGGGAAACATTATACTTGTGCATGCATATACCTTTACCACGGATCCAATTACAAGAGAGGCCTTGAATTGCCTGGAGAAGTACCCAAGCATAATGCGTCAGTCATCAATTATTTTGCGATTAACAGACGATTATGGAACTGCGACGGTGAGCAAATTAATTGTGCACGTTTTTTAGTTTTAATTTCTATTTCGGCAAGCTGCAAAGATTGAACAAAACTGAGAAATATGCATGTTCAAAAGCACTACACTCTATACACAAATACATAAAGGGACAGAGTTGGAAAAATCAGTAGAGAACAGGTGTATTCCTAAACTTTCATCAGATTTCATATATAAATTATGCAAGAGATTTCACATAACAAGGTAATACAAAGTTCAAACAATTATTGACTGGAAATAAACTTGTGGGCACTTAAATACCACAACGTGTATCTCATCAATGTATGACATGCAACCATAATGCATTTATTCTTACTATGATGTGACGATATTAATTTCAGGATGAATTGAAACGAGGTGATGTTCCTAAATCGATCCAATGTTACATGCACGAAACTGGCGCGTCTGAACACGAAGCTCGTCGACACGTAAGGGGTTTAATTGAAGAAGCATGGAAGCAGCTGAACGAAGATCAACTAAAAAATCCGACCTTTCCTCGGGCATTTGGTGAGGTTTGTGCAAACCTCGCGAGGGTTGGACTGTTCTTGTACCATCGTGGCGATGACGGGCATGCTGGTGTTCAAGAAGGCGAATCAAAAGGCCGCATCTTATCATTACTTGTTAATCCCATTGCTCTTGAATAGACATGAATTTGAACAAGAAGATCATCTTGATGATCTCTCATCAGAAGAAGATCATCTTGATGATCATCATTTGTGTTCCAAATTTCAACCATTATTCTGTTCTTATGTCACACCTCAGAGTATGGGTAGTAACATAGTGGATTAACTGAGTTAATTAAAGAAAATTTTTAAATAAATGCACCAATTAAATGAATTGAGTTATTTTAATTTTTGTTTTTTTATTTTAAAAAGGTGAAAGTTTAAAACATCTAAAACAATTATTATTATTTTGAAACAGTTACTTAGAAAGTAAAATATTAAAGATGGACAAACATAAGCCGGGCCCCACCGGATGCATATTAGTACACACACAGTATCGACAATAAAATATTACAATCACAGTCCAATATGAGAAATAAGAGTTTAAATAATACATGCCTTGATTTGAATAAAGCAATACCTTAAAACGGTATTCCTATGACTCACTTGTTGCCCAGTTGCTTCCCTGCCTGTCTTAAACTGCAATCCGCCTAGGGGAAAGGTTTTTAAACAAATAAAGAACATGTGAACGGAAGGCTCAGTATGACTAAAATTTAGAAAAACATTAATTTGAATATAAAATTTTGCTTTTAAAAAAGTATTTAGAAAACAGAATTTGATAAATAAATGAACAAATAATTCATTTAAATCGTTCTTACCAAAATAGTTCTTTATTCACCTAGAAAGAATCTTATTGCCTTTTTCGGGCAAACCATATAAGTCACCATTGTAGTGGTCTAGTTGGGTTTCGAGACCTGCCTTTAAGGTCGCATTCTACACGACCGGATCTCTAATTATGGCATCATGCCCTTATGTGTATTTATTATTGTTTAAATCCTATGTTACCAAATATTCTCAATTACATTCATTATTTGATTCATTATGAACATTCATTCTTAGATAAGTAATGAAAAATACTAATAAACTTATTTTTTTATCATTCTTTAAAAATCAAATTGAAAGAAATCATTTTGTGGCCAGAGGTCCCCTTTGATAATATTTAAATTTTTTTGTCATTTATTAAAAACATTTTGAAAGGATCTTTAAGGCCAAAACCATTTAAAAACCTAGCTACCAAAGAAAAGGGTATAAGACTTACCTCGATATCATACATCATGACTCAGCATTGCAGTCCTGACTCACTATATGTTAGCTCCACAAAACCACAAACGACCTAAATATAAACTAAGTTCATCAATATCCAGCTTAGGTCATTCTATATTTCTGAGCTATTTCATGATGTCCTAGTGTATCATTTATGTCTATAAAATCATATTATAAGATTAAAATCTCAATTTGGGTTTAAAATAACGAAAACGGGTGAAAAACAACAAATTTTTGCAAGGCCTGGTTGGCCTACCGGATTCCCTGGCTCAGCCTTCTAAACTGTTCCCAGGTTCGGCCTGTCGAAGGGATGAGTCTGACCTGCCGGACTCATGAATCCAGCTTATCGAACTTTGAGTTCGGCCTGTTGAACTGAAAAAACCTAAAAATTTTCAGATTCGAGCTTCGGCCTCCTAAGCTCAAATCTTCATTTCCAACATGTTTTCTCAATTCCCACGCATAGAAAACATTTATATATGATAGAAAAAACATACTAAGACACTTTTAAACACATTTAAACAAGATTTACATAGAAAATTTTAAAGAAATCCAAAAATGAGAAAAATGAAGAAAAATAAAAAAACTTGATTTAAATCTGTTTTTCGTCAAACCAAATCTAGATTCTAGATGTTATGAGTTCTACTAACTTAGGTTTAAGGTTTTCTAAACTCATAAAACTTGAATCACAACATTTCAAAGAAATTTAGAAAATTTTGAGCAAAATTTGAAAATAAAAGAATTTACCTTGAATCGGAGCTTTAAAACAAGTTTGCAGAAGCTTAATCATGTTCCTTGACCTCCAATCCAACTAGGAATCAAAGCTTAGATTCAAAATTTTTGAATCAAAGAGAGAGGAAAGAAAGAGAGAAAACGTAGAAAGGAAGAGGGAGAGAGAGCGTGGAAGAAGGGAGAGAAAGAGAGCTGAGAGAAAGTGAGGAGAGAAAAGGAAAAATGAGAAATAAATAAAGGGAGTGAAAGTAAAACCAGAGAGGAAAATAGTATGCGTCCTCAGTTTTACAAAAATAATGTATTTGGTATTTGACAAATTGTTTTATTTTAAAATTTTAAAAGAGAAAATATAAATAATAAAAATAGTTAAAGTAATGTAAAATTCAAATTGATTGGGAAATCATCACAAAATAATTAGATTAAAAACAAATTGTAAATTTGGCATACTAATTCACCATTTTACACACTAATCATACTTAATTAAGTTTTAGGGCGTTGCATCTTAATTATGCTATAAATTATGGGTGTGAGTGTAAAAGCAGATTGCTGCTAATAAATAAAATCTTTTTCAACTTTTTTGCTTATAAAAAAACTAAAAACATTAATAGTCTATGAATATGCATGTATGAAGTTTGCCATCGTCTATTTAAGTATGTGACATGTCGTTCATCGTTTTTGTCTACAAATCTGCTCCTCTTATCATATGGCATGTTGTTTACAGTCAAGTCTCACTCCAATGAATGGGTTACAATGACATATGACAGCTAGAAGTAGGGGTAAATAAAATATTCGATGATATGATGGGTCTGATTTAACCCTTCAATTAAAATTTGAGATAATACAAATTTGACTAATTCGAACAAGAATTTTCGTTAACTTACCCAATCTGATTTTTCATTGAGTGGGTTTGGGTTGAATTTTTTATAATATGAGATAGTCAAAATTTACTCAATGTAAAATATATATATATAATATTTATTATATATATATATATATATTATAATTTTGATTTAATCTTATACTTAAAAAAACCTTTATTTATGGTAACATAATTTATAAAAACTTTTTCTCTTTGGTTTCAGACTTTTAGTTTTTTACTTTCTTCTAATACATACTACGCTATGTAATCCCTCAAAAAGAAACAAATAAACAAAACTTTACCACTTTTTACTCTAGTATAAACGTCTCTTTTGCATTTTATTCACAACATGATTTGTCTATTTTTTCACTTCAAAGTCCCAAAAAAACTCTCTCTTGTTTCGTTTGTTTGAGTGGAGGTACTTGGAGTTGGAGATTGGTAACTGTGCAATATGTTAACTGTGGTTGATGTTTATTAACTAAAATGATATTTGTTTTGTTAGTTTTTATTATGTTTTGTTTGTTAAGTATGACTTACGTATTTGAACTTTGTTAGATATTAAATATATGATGAGTTTTAGTTTTTTTTTCTTTTATGTATTTCTTATTTTAGAAAATTGTTAGTTTGAATTTTTTTCTTATTTATAATACCCAATCCAATAAACTCGTCATTACCTAAATTTTAATTAAGTGGATTGCTTTTAAAATTTTGATTTATTGGATAAATTAGATTTAAAATTAACCTATCTAAACCTTCATTAAATGGGTTAAAAAATCCTTAAAATTTGTACAATTCACCCGATATTCACCTCTAACCATGTTATAGGACACAAGTTTAGGTGCAAAATGACATTTCATAGGCTAGAAGTTTACTACCATGCCTGGGCGTACAACTTCACTCATTATTTTTGTCCATTAAAAAAATCTAGGCATTCACTTTAAATAAGTTAAAACAACACATCATGTATTCGAAGTTTGTTGTCATTTAATTAATATACGATCACATGCCCTTCATCGTACACACAAATTTTCCGTCTTTCAATTTTTGCAGCAAGTCACTTATTCAAAAGTACTCTGTTGTTTACGTATAAGCGACACGTCGTATGTTAGACGCTATTTATGCCTAAGATCGATTAATCTATTGGCGGCCATGCGCCCCCAATTGTCAGTTTTCTAAAGCCCCCAGTAGCATTAAGGTACAAATCCTTTTTGTAGGAGAAGTGTAAACGATTGAGCATTATAAATGCTTATTATTTTAGTTAAAGATATCTTTCCTCTAAATTCCAATCCTTCTATTTTCATTATATGCTGTGTAAATGATTTTTTCTCTAATATTCCTCCATTAGCTATAATCTTAAATATTAATTAGGTAAAAAAAAAAGAATGTAAACATTATTTTTAGAATTTTTGCTTAAAATTATGATTTTCTTTTAAGTCTTTGAGTTCTCTTTTAACTTTTAACAAACTAATGTTAAAAACAATACTTAATACCTCATCAATCTTGATGACATTAGTTTCTTTATTTTTCATGCTTTGTTTGAAAGAGTGGTTCTAACTATATAGTTTAAACCGTAATACTATAAAAATTTCATATGTTATAGTGTAAAGTTAAAATTTACTATTGTGTAAATTTCTCACATGTTATAATGTGTAGTTTTAACTATAAAGTTTTAACCACTTTTCTAACACCCTGTCAGAAGTTTGAACTGCCAAGGATTATTCTAGTGTTGTTTTTTAGTAAAATGGATATATTCTATATTTTTATGATAAGAAGGAGGAACATGAGCTTTCAAATGCATACAATAGATTTCTAGTATTTTTTTCTAAAAACAGTCTACACCAATTAATGTATGTTTGCTTTAAATCCAAGTTATTTTAACTCTTTTTCTTTTTTAAAAGCTCTAAGAGCCATTTGTCTCCCACCTTATCTCTATACACTTGTTCTCGTTGTAATTTTTATAAAAAAATTCCTTTTTTATGAATTATCAAAAATTTTCCTTGATTCTAAAGATTTGTGTCTTGCAATAACTAATAATTAAGAATTAGCACATTAAGGCATTTACTAATTTATAAATAAAAATTATTAAAAATTATCAAATACTATTATAGAATAAAATTTAACGTGTATGTTTTAACAAAAATGAACGCATTGGATTATCAAAAAAAAAAAAAAAAGAACACATTGGCATGTCGTTCCTACTAATATTTTGACATATTCGTGTCTTATGTGGGAGTTTATTTTTTTTTTTTTACCCCAGAAAAGAGAAAAAAAAAAATAAATAAATCCACTTTTGGCATTCCCACTATATATGTGTCAGTATTTGTTAATTTCTTCTGCGTGGAAAATTTTTTGAAAAAGAAAAGCCCTGTCCTTTCCGAGGAATTACCACGCATATCAAAAATCGCAGCAACCCCCCGCCGACGCTACCTCAAGCTTCGTCTTTGATCAATTCGGGTTCACGATCTGCTCCTTAATTTCTTCTCTTTTTTTTTTTTTTTCATTTGTTCATCGCAATTTTTCTTGGGATTCCAAGGTTCCTAATTGTTGTCGTTTGTAATCTGATTATCATCTTTTTTTTTTTTTTTTTTTTTTCCATTTCTATGTTTTGGGCATATTACCCAATTGGGTTTTCAAAAAATTGGGTTTTTTCTTATCCGATCGAAAATTGGCATTTTGGGTTCAAGCGATCTTTTGATCTTTGGTGGGTTTCCCTTCTTTTCTTTCTATTTTTTTTTTAATTGAATTCCTATTGCGTTCTTGAAGAATCGTTTTGCTTTTCAACTCGTTTAATTCATATTTTTATAGCCAATTGATTCTGTTATTTACAGTTGATTTAAGAGAATGTGCTTAATGCTATTCATCTTTGTGGCAGTTTTTGATATTAAATTGTGGAGCTACCATTTGCGTTTGCAAATTGGCGTGTAAAGTTTCGTTAAGTTTCACTAGATCGAACTTTTTGCCTCTCACTGATTTGTCTCAGTGGCTAAATTGTTATCATTGATTGAAATGGGAGATGGGTCACGCTAGCTAAGCTCTGATGAGAATTTTGGAGTTGGATTTTAGTAAAGGAGCTGAGTCTGTAACCAATGGCTTTAAACTATATAGCCATTTCGGGGTTTTGTACAGTATTAAGTTTTGTGGGTCTCCGGTTGTGGACGGAATCGTCATTGGGCAAACTGAAATCAGATGGGCTAATTCCTGATAATTTTCCCTCTACTGGGAATGTTGGCCATGTGGTTGATATGCTTTTGGGATCTCATACGACGGTTGCACTGCTTGCAAATTTTGTGCTCAATGTATTCATTTTGCTCGTTCTATTACTTAAGGTAAGCTTGTTATTTTGTTCCGAAAATTGTGATATGTGTAGCTGTGAGGATGCATGAAATTTATGTAAAACTTGATCTATCAATGTGTATTTATGAATTTATGGATTTAGCATGACAAAGGTGTAAAGTACGAATATTTACAAGTTTTTGTAGGATGAATGATGATTATGCTGCTAGGTTATTTAGTTTGAGATATGTGGATTGAATTTGTGTGTCATAGACTCATAGTTAGTGAGCGAACTGAGAAGAAGTGAGTAAAAGAATGTGTATGCTATCTATAAGGCCTGCATCCGAGATTTATAGCCCATCACTGGCTATTGCAGTTGACTGAGTTGAAAGATCAGATTTTACATATCATTCTTGATTTGATAGTTGTTGTTTCTATTTGGCTCGCAGACTATATTTTTTGTGGAGTTGTATCCTTCCGAAGCTCGAAAGTTGGTGGAACGTCTTGTTAACTATATTATATATAAGGTAAATGTTTTCTCGAACTTCATCCCACCCCCACTGAAGAAAAAAAAAGGAGCAATTGGTCCACTAATTGTGCTTGTAACATTTTAAGCACGTGACAATGTTCTTGGGTGCTTAGTTCGTGTGGTGATGATTGCGTCTTGTACGACATGGCTATATTGATGTCTTTTGATTGGTTGATTTTGAAAAAGTTTGGTAAAGAATTTTCAGAAAAATTTTATTAATTTTGTTGTTTTCTATCATGAATGCTGGGACCGTTGTGTACCTGATCTTATGCAGGGGACGTTTCTACCTCTGGTTGTTCCACCCACAATATATCATGCAGGCTTATGGTCAATTTGGTTGATCGTTCTTTGTTGTCTAAAGGTATACGGCCTAATATCTTATGATGGACATTCTATTTCTATGGTTAATTAAATGGAACCAAATAGCGTTGTTATTCCTTACATGTTTATACATTTTAATAGATGTTCCAAGCTTTGGCAAGAGACCGACTCGAAAGATTAAACACATCTCCTTCTGCCACACCAATGACATATTTTCGTGTGTATTCAGTATTGTTGTTGGTCCTATTTGTCGACATATTCTGGTACTCCATTAATTTCCCTATTCTTTTTGCTGGATATTGTAGAGAATATCATTTTTTCAATGTTTTATTGACAAAAGGCTTCTTCTTTTGTTGAGAAGAGATTAGGATGGATTTTCCTTATGATTCATATTATTTTAAATAGGGAGGATATCAAGCTTGATTTTTATGCAAGTTTTGAACCAGCATATCAGCAGCCTATTTTTCTTTTCCTTTCCTTCCCTTCTCAATAATATAGATTGAGTAGTGTCTCTTTTGTCTTCTGTTGTGTGTCTACAGGATACAGCTGTGTCTGGTAATATACAAAACACTGAATTTATCAGTGTTTCTGCTGTTGTTGTTTGAGCCTCTGAGTATTGCGTTTGAGACGCTTCAGGTAATTCTATTAGAACTCTTGAGGACATCTTTTCTGATGGATCAGTCATTTGCGACTGTACTACATTTTTTTGATTGTGTAAAAAATTCAGCTTTTCAATGCTTTCGGTGTCTCAATTCATTTTGTAGGCTATTTTGGTGCATGGACTTCAGTTACTTGATATATGGATCCATCATTCATCATGGAGCAGCTCAAATTGTGATAGATTTAAATTGTTTGACACATCAGCAACAGGTTTTAAATATTGTGCTTTGATTATCTTACATTCCAAATTAAGTGGTTGGATGTTCCAAATGCTCTCTGGTTTTACTGGTCCTTTTTTTCCCCACGTGCTTTATATTGTCAATTCTAATGGGCCACTGTTGTTTTCATCGTGGTGTTCACCTGCAGGTTCTTTGTTGGAATGGAAAGGCATTCTTACTCGGAATTTGGGATTTTGTTTAGACATGGCAACATTGTTAATGGCTCTTGGTCATTATTTGCATATATGGTGGCTACATGGCATGGCATTCCATCTAGTGGATGCAGTCCTTTTCCTAAACATACGTGTAAATGCTGCACTCTAATTTCGATTCCTAACATCTTAGTATTCACTAATTTTATCATGTGATACCTTAATTTCATGTTCAAATTTCATCATGTGATACCTTAACTTCACGTTTTTTAATTCTTTGCTTTCGATCAGGCCTTGTTGAGTGCAATGGTAAAGCGCGCAAAAGGATTTAGGAAGTTGAGGAAGGCTCTAGGCGCCCTTCATGCAGCGCTTCCAGATGCAACATCTGAAGAGCTTCGAGCATATGATGATGAATGTGCCATTTGTCGGGTATGCCTATTAACTGCTTTCCATTTAAGTTTTCACTTGATCTTAAACTAATGAACTGGGGAATCGATAGGAACCCATGGCCAAGGCAAAGAAGCTACACTGCAATCACCTTTTTCATCTTGCATGTTTGAGATCTTGGTATGATCATATTATTTGTTTCTTAGCTGCTTTTGTTTCTGTTTAAGCATCTTATAGTGTGTTGTAGTGATGAAATTGGTAAAATATTGGCAGGTTGGATCAGGGTCTAAATGAGTTTTACGCATGTCCAACTTGTCGAAAGCCTCTTTTTATGGGCAGATCTGAAGATGAGGCTAATCCTCGAAATGCCGAAGTTCTAAGCGATGAACAGCTTGCTCGTCAAATAAGTTCACATCTTGATCGACAAAACGCTGGAAATATTTTGCCTACAGGAGTCTTGCCCAATCAGACGCAGAATACCACAGAAAGTGGTCCTTGGAGGTTCACTTCCTTAATCCTTTTCCTCAATGTAATTTATTGAGCCTGCCTTGAAATACGATCACCTATCTGCTTATTGGTGAAAAACTCCAATACAAAGGCCCTAAAGCTCGCTAATTTTATGTTTTGGTCATCTTTTTCTTTTCCCTTAACGAAAAGAAACCTCCCCAGTTTCTACCATCAGCTAAGTTGGACTCTTTCGTCACAATTGACTGTTATAATGGCTTTGATTCATTCTTCAGTGGAATGCCAAACTTGATTGGGTGGATAAGTCTTTAACTTGACACTTCTACCTGGCGAGGTATCACTCTTGATGCCTGTCATGCTGACCGGTTTTACAAGTTATTTGTTTAGAAAGTTTGATAATCTTTAAAATCGTGTACAATCTAAAATAACTGTAAAAATTTTTCCACAAACAGTTTCATTTTAACAAGATAGAAAATGCAGTTCTAATTTTCATTCTATACAATGCTTCACTATTTCTGAAAGATGCTAAAATACCTTTTTTTCCCTCCTTGTTTTATTAACAAGTTTTTTCTCCTTTTGCTCGATAGGAGTGCAGGATTGGATCCGAGTTGGTTGCATACTTGGCCGGGTCAAGGAGTTGATGGAGCTGGTCCATCAAATGCTGTTTCGTCAGTGGGACTAGGGAGAGTTCAGATGATGATGCGGCATCTTGCCTCTGTTGGGGAAACTTATGCACAGACTGCCCTCGAAGATTCCCCCTGGGGCCTCTGGCCTACGAATCCCTCTCAGGCTGCCACAACTGGTCAACCTGTTCCTCCTGCTGCTGGTGGTAGACACCCCCGAGGAGCGGGTGGTGTACATATCAGGACTACCTCGCGTGCTTCAAATGACAACATAGCAAACATACTTGCCATGGCAGAGACTGTGCGCGAGGTTCTGCCTCACATCCCAGATGACATCATTTTCCAGGTAAGTTTCTAATTCTGACACACTCATGTATAGAATTCTTCAGTTTTTCGTCCGCATGGGCAGGGCCCAATGTTGTTGAGTGTGGGCACGTGCCCTATTCAGATTATTCCTAATTCTTTTTTTACCCCCTAATATTTAGTTATATCCCCGCTTTATGAAAAAAAAAAAAAAAACAATGATTCCCTTGCTCAGTAATTGAAATATATTACTGTATTCCTAATTAATAAAAGTTTTCTGGCTACGCCATCGGGGGAAGCTGTTTAGCCTTCACGAGTATTTCAAGTCTTGTTATTTTTCGTTATGTCCTATTACTGCTCGGCTTGCCTTTTCTTTTTTCTCTCTTAAAGATTAGGAATGTTGTGTCTTTCAGGATTTGCAGCGAACAAATTCAGCAATGGTAACCGTGAATAATCTTCTCCAGATGTGACAATTCATAATGCTTCAAAAATGGGCAAGTAATATTGGTCACTGGGGCTTGTATGGGTACCTCAGGGGACTTTCTGTCCCCCATTTTCCTCGTCTTTCTTTCTTACTCATATTGTTGATCTTTATACCCTGTACATAGAGGCAGCTCACTTGATCACTTGTACTAAAGGGCAAAAAAAAAAAAAGGGAAAGATACACACTACAGCTCTCTTTTGTACCCTCCTTCCCTGGAGTCACTGTGAAAAATAAATCCCTTTCCCCCATGTAACATTCAGTTCCAACACATTGTATAGTTTCTGATTCAGCCAAACGTTTTTTACATGTTTCATTTTTAAGTGTAATTTCTGCTTGTATTCCACATTCTCCAAGTTGTGAGGCATAAAAGTTGGAGGGGATTGAATTCATCTGTTTGTCAAAGTCTGAATTGCAGCTGTATTTAGTGAATCTAGAGTTACATAATGATTAAAATACTTCGTAATGTTTTTCCACTATGCGTGGGTTGCCCAAAAAAAGAAAAAAAAATCTTGACAAATTTTATTCTCCTACTGTTGGTAAAATGTTGGTAGGTGCTTATTTTTCAGCCGTTAGATTTAAAAAAATTGATCATATCTAAGGGGCTGAAAATGAGGACCGGGAATACCACTAAACAGGAAAAGATAATAGTATCATGGGCATTTGATCATAGATTCTGAACACCAAACGGGCGGCGAGAGGGGCAGGACAATGCCGAGGTTTTATGAGTTGGAGTTGGGAGTTGTTTTTATGGTCAAACACGAGCTTCTAAGCTGTTTTGTGTCGCAGTCTTTTCCCATCCATGGATACAAACGCAAGAAAAAACTGTCAAGAGATACACTTGATAAGTTAGGTTTAGACTAATTAATTAGATGATTTTCACTTAATATTTTTGTTAGTTTTGAGCAATTTATAAGAATTTGATAGTGTTCTATGTTCTTTTGTAGGTTTTGAAGAAAAATGATACACTATAGCAAAATACGAAGCAAAACGGACCAAAAATAAGCACAAGTGAACATGGGGACAGAATGGAGCCTAGACGCTAGCTTATGGGCGCCTAGGCCCTCTTACAGATGAAGTTCTATACAAAAACCCGAGAGCAAAGCGCCTAGGCGCCATAACTTGGGCCTAGGCCCCATTCTATGAAGAGACTAAGCAACACTACAGAGCCTAGGCATCAGTTTGAGAAATTCTCCACAAGCCTGTGTAGCGCCTAGGCGCCATTGTGAAGTCTATGCGCCAGAAAATCAAGCCTAGGCATCATTGCGATCCCAATTCAAATTTCAGCGTAATTTTATTCCAAAAATTGCCCCTCCAAACCCTAGCGTATAAATAGAGCATTATAGAGGGTTGGAGCACGAATTTTTAGAGAAGGAAACTGTAGAAAAGAAGGGAGGACTCAATACTTTGGAGAAGAAGAACGGTGCAACCCAGAGACGGAATCCATCTTCACATCCTTCACATCCAAACATACAGTTCTTTTCTTCTACTCCTAATGTTTAGGACATTGTTTAGGATGATTTTTAGTTTCATTAGGAACTAATTTTCTCTATCCTAAGGCTACGATGTAGCCGGATTATGAATGTTCACATTTATTTAATTTAATTTAATTCGATGTTTATTCATTATCTACGTTGAGTATTTGATCTGATCTTAATGTTTGTAAAAGTCTGCGCACCTTTTGCATGATTTGTGATTTAATTTGAGGCTGAGAAGTGATAATTAAATTAGACCATGATTGAATGCCATGAGATCATCATAAGATAGAGATATCTATGAGACTTGTGTAACTGGTGAATTTCTTGTTCTTAATGAATCTTGATAAGTTTAGAGTTTCCTCAGAGATGTAGGAAATTTGCTAACTAGGGTAAATTATTAATGCTTGAGAAAGATTAATAACTACCTAAGAGAAATTCGTTATCAGCATAGGAGTAAACATCAGTTGATTAAATTAGATTATTTGAATAGGATTAATTTAGGTGAAATTGGATGCCCTAGTCTTTTATTTTTTTAGATTTTCATTTATATTTTTTTTGTTTTATTAATTTTCTATTTTATATTTGATTGTGCAAATACTTTTAGAGTTAATCAATTTTGGTACTTAGCTAAATTAACTCAATCCTCATGGGAACGATACTTTATTCACACTTTATTACTTGTCTACGATTCTGTGCACTTGCAGATTTCTCGTAACAAGTTTTGGCACCGTTGCCGGGGATTGTTGTTTAATTTAGTTTGATACCAATTAGCTTTAAGATTAGTTTGAACATTTTTTTATTTGTTTTATTTTGTTTTTATTTGTTCTATTTTTTTTTTCTTTTAAGTCATTTGTTTCCCAAGGAACTTCATGATGTTTCATCATAACATCCTTTCAAGTTTTGCCCAACAACATATGGAACCATTTTATGCAGCTTGGAAGCGATTTAAAGAAATGCTTTAGCAGTACCCACATCACAACCTGCCAAAGTAGGCTCTTTTTCAAATATTTATTGAAGGATTGCATTTTGAAGCTAGAGATTGGGTGGAAAAAGGTGTAGTTTTTGATGGTCATTCTTTCTTTTCAAGAACCGTTGATGAAGCTTGCCACTTATTGGAGGATATGACAGCCTTTTGATTATCATTGGCATTTGAATTCTTCAATGTACAATTCCTATTAGGAGAGGCACCAAAATCTTTCATGGAATATCCACCCCAATATGATAGAACAATCTTGTAGACAATATCAAGAAGAGAAGACACCTTTGGAAGTTGCTTTAGATCGTCTAATGGTCACTCTTGAGGGAAGTCATGAAATCTCCAACTCTAGGCAATATCTTAATGAACAAATCTGTTTAAAGAGAACGATTTTTGAGAGTCATCTAGAGGAGAAAATTACAACATCAAATCCTTGTGATGACCATAAAACGATAAAGGATGTGGTTTTGTTAGATGACGATTGTGTGAAACCTCGGGAATTTGAGCCTCTAGAGGAAATAGAACCTCAAGATGAAGAACAAGAACCCTTTGAAGTTGTGTTAGATCAACCATTTGTTGAGTTGGGATCTTGCTCGATCAACAACGATTTACACTTGCTAAATCAAGAGAAGTCTATCCAAAACTATGACTTTTATGAAGAACAAATCACAAGCATGCTAATGGATCGCCAAAAGGAAAGGAAAGAGCAAATAGAAGAGTTATTAGAGGAATTTCTATATAAGGAGAAGCCACGAGGGTTGTTGGAGGATATAGAAGCACATAAGACCGTTGATTTGAGCTTGTTAATGGTTCCAATATATAGATCACCAACTGATTCATGTTGGCCATGGACATCACAACCATCACATCTCACCATGTTCAAGCTTGAGCCAATAATGAAGTTCGCATCAAAAGCACATCATTTAAAGACATGTGTTGTTGGTGCAATGTGCGAATCACTTCTAAATCTTGCCAAGCTTGAGGGCATCTATAACGAAAACCCATATGTGGTGTTGTTTGATACTTACTATAGGCGAAAGCCACTCTTTGACAAGCGCTTCTCTAGGAGTTTGGCTGATGACTATAAAACAAGCACTTCTTGGGAGGCAACTCAAGCTCTCTATCCTTTTCTATTTTAGTTTTCATCATATTATTTAGTTTATTAGTTGTTTCTTTTAGTTTCAATCTATTTTGCAATTTAATCATAATGTAAGTCTTGTTTGTGGCGATTCTAGGTTTTTAGGGGACGTCAAGGCGCTCAGCTTGCTAAAAAAAGTTTCAAAAAACTAAAACCATATCTACAATCTGGCACAAATGATGAACCACATGGCCATGCATAATTGTGATTTAATTTGAGGCTGAGAAGCGATAATTAAATTAGACAATGATTGAATGCCATGAGACTATCACAAGATAGAGATATCTATGAGACTTGTGTAACTGGTGAATTTCTTGTTCTTAATGAATCTTAGTAAGTTTAGAGTTTATACAGAGATGTAGAAAATTTACTAACTAGGATAAATTATTAATGCTTGAGAAAGATTAATAACTACCTAAAAGAAATTCGTTTTCAGCATAGGAGTAAACATCAGTTGATTAAATTAGATAATTTGAATAGGATTAATTTAGGTAAAATCGGTTGCCCTAGTTTTTTATTTTTTAAAATTTTCATTTATATTTTTTTTGTTTTTTGTTTTATTATTTTTTTATTTTATATTTGATTGTTCAAAAAATTTTAGAGTTAACCAATTTCAATACTTAAGTAGATTAACGCAATCCTCGTAGGAACGATACTCTATTCATACTTTATTATTTGTCTATGATTCTGTGCACTTGTAGATTTCTTGCAACAACACTACAAACATGCTCAAAAACCGTGATGTGCCAAAGTTGAATTGTTTAACACAAAAACTCCAACATGCTTTCCATTTTTGACTCGTTCCCGTTTGCTCAAATTTTGTTGGAAGGAGTCCTAGCCAGTTCGCTATGGTTTCGCGAGATTTGTAATTAATTCAGTGGCTCATAGTTGTTGCGTCTCTCTCTGCTTTTTTCCTTTCTTTTTATTACTTTCCCTTTTTTATTCGCTGTCTTAAACTATTGCCTATGTGAACGAAAGAAAGAAGGAGAAGCCGAGTTTAACCCCCTTTAAACATTTTAAAAAGAAAATTGAGTTTGTTTATTAATTTTAATTATTTGGTTAGCAATAAGTTTGATTAAGGACTTTGAAGAACAAATACTAATTGCAACTCTATCTTTCTTTTCCGCCGTAGCAATCTACATAACAACTTGTTCATTTGGTCAATGCGGCCATCTTTGTGTGACCTATCACTTTTGATTCCTTGCAAGTAATTAGTAGCATTTTCAAACTCCAATGCTCATTCCTTTCTACTTAAATTATTATTTCCCTGAGAACTTTCTTCAATTTCTTAATCAATATTATAATAGCATAACGCATTAGAGCAAAAAATAAAATAAAATAAAATAAAATAATTAAAGGGTTATTTACCTTTTTATATCTTGTATTTTAAGTTTATTCAGATACTATATCTTCAGTTTTAGATCTCATTGAATTTATACCTTCGGATTAAATTTAAAAGACAAATTTATACCTTTTTCCAATCAATATTCAAAATTGATCTAAAAAATTGTCCAAAATACCCTCAAATTGAAAAGTAAGAGAACTTTACACATTTGAAAAAGCTCTATACTAAAGTTTTCGACTTTAAAAATGTATAGAATACCCTCAAAATAGGTGTTTTGTATGTTTTTATTTTTGTTTTCTTTTTATTTTTTAAAAGTTTGAATTTTTCTCTATTTTTACTTAAGGATAATTTGGTCATTTTAAACATTAAAATCAACTATTGACTGAAGTAAGGTATAAATTTATGTATTAAATCTAATTTAAAGGTATGTATTTTATTAGATTAAAAACTGAAGCTACAGGTTTTAAATTAATTTATAATAGAGGGTATAAAAATCAAATATCCCTAAAATAAAATAACACATCAAACATGCTATTTTTACACTTTTTTATAGAAAATATAATATTGACATTAACATTTTTGGAGATGGTTTATGCTATACTTTGTGCCTTTCTAGTTATAAGCCACCGATGATACTGTGTGTGTATATAAGCCACAAATGATGATGTTATTTCAGGTCACTTTATGGCAACAGTTTTAGGGCAGTATACCTTCAGAGATCTTTAATTTCTCAAGTCTTGATAGTTTGTGAGCTTGTTCGCATCTCTCTCTTTTTTTCCCCCTTATCTGGAATAAGACCTGCCTGTTAAATTTTGTTGTTTAAATATTTCTCTTTCAAACTTGAAATTGTTTATATTATTATATTATGGCAAGAATATACAGAGACCAAGGAACATATATGTTACATTTTGAAATTTCAATATTTCACCTTTAAATTTCAAATTTAATAAGTTGAAAAGAGTAAATTGTCCTACTGCATTTTAAATTTATCCATATTTTAGTGTAGACCTAAACTTTCAAGTTTAGTTATAGACAAAATAGCTTCAAAAATTTTATATAAATGCACTTTTGTTGGTTGGCCTAAACTTTTAAATTTTAGCGTTTTGAATCTAAATTGTAGACCAACAATCGATTGTTATCAATTGAATTGCATTGTCAAGAATTGTCCAATTTAAGATCTCAAATACCAAAATTACAAATTTATTGTCTAACTTACAATTGATAGAAATTTAAAAATGCCTATATAATGTTTACTCTTTTAAATTTAAATATATATATACTTCTTTTAATATATATATATATGCCAGTGTTATTTTTCTCTATCATTAAATACGCTCGTTTGTTTTTTAGGACTTTTGTATTATAATGACTCGTCGTAATTGCAAAATTATCCGGTATTGGGTATCTTCAAATTTCCTTCTGAATTAATTCACGAATTATCGGATCGCCTTTTTCAATCTTAGACTGATTTATTTCTTTCCCGTCATTGACATGGAATTTCTTACTTCTCATATTTTATGAAACATACCCTAACCTTTCTAAGATATACAGTTTTGGTCCTTGTATTAGTAAAATATATTTTTAGACAGAATCAAACATGAGGATAGAACAAAGGGACCCTAAGAGAGAGAAAATTGTAAAAGAAATTAAAAAAAACCCATGTAGATTTGACTAAAAATCTAAAAAGAAAGAAAAAATAAAAATCTAGACATATCCTTAAGTAAAACTAGACATAGTTTACAAGAATTTTCATTTTCAAGACATGGACATATCATTTACTCAGTAAACTAAGAGAAAGCTTGAAGTTCATGTCTTCTAATTAACTATATTTAATATTTTCAAGTAGACTGAAGACTAAACTGTGCTATTAAATTCATCTACAGTGCAGTGTTTATTCCAAAGAACAACATCCAAACTACTAGTATACTAATGAAAATGAAACTTGACACCCACAATGCACAACTTACATTGCCGCCACTCCTCAAAGCTTGAATTTTCCATGAACTCGAAAACCAAAGCTTCAAAGTCATTACCCTGATAATCAATGCTAGAGCATGATGTTATGATCTTCACAAGATTTCGGTGCCCAATATTCCTTAGTGCCATGCATTCAGCCATGAAGCTCTGGGAAGATCCTTCACGTTGAAGATTAAGAACCTTCATTGCAACTACTTTGTCAACTTGATCAAGAATTCCTCTGTGCATAGAGCCAAAACTGCCAGAGCCGATGCGAGAGAATCCTTGAGTTCCATCATACGGCATTTTATACGAGACTTTGGCTAGATGATAGGGGTCCAGGTCCTCTGTTGAGAGTTTTTTCTTTTCTGTCCTCTTCCAATACAGCACTAGAAAGGATGATGAGAGAACCAAGCAAAAGACAACAAAAGTAATCACGATTATTACTTTTGTAGCATGAGAACTTTGCTTTCTTGCTTTGCCACCACTGCATGGAGGCAGTAGCAGCCCCCACAAAGCTTATCATTTTTTTGTTTCGAAAGACTCCTCCAGTCGGCACCTCCCCCTCCAAATCATTCCAAAAACGAAAGATTTTGCAGGTCTTTTGGAATAATTCCAGATAACTTGTTGTTGTAAAGGCCTAAATGGCTTAAGCCATCTCCTTTTGTGGTGGCGGCCGCAGGAAACTCCATGCCAGTTGCAGAAGTTGCTAGAATGGTTCCACGGACGTAAGACACCAAACGGATTCAAGCAAAGCTAAACAATCACTTTCACTTCCTAGTGCATTAACAACGGCGGTAGGTTGTAAACATAGGAGTTTGAGGTTGTGAAGCTTCATCTGACATGGAGAAGCAGGGAATTGCAATGGGATAAAATTTGCAGGAAATCATGATGGTCATTTTTTATTTATTTTCCAAAGTTGAATTATTGGTCTATTTTTTTTACTTACATTCTTTTCTCTAAAGTTGAATTCTTGGTACTTTCTCATTCGTTTTTGGTTATTTAAGTGTTTTGGTACGCCCTTAAAGCAACTAAAGTTGCTTCTATTTGACGATAGTGCAGTATTGAGGAGGAAAGTCTGGTCTTCTTTCTGGAAAGTAGCAATATCAAAGTTAAAAAAATTATATTATCATTCCCATGGTTCTATAATATATGCATTAGTGCATGTTAAAAGTTGATTTGATGGACCTGATCAGATAAACAAACACGACTATAATTTTTCATGGTGTCTTTAATTAATTATGTAACTGAAAATATTTTTGTTTTCTCATGTCAAGCAAAGCTAAATCGTCAATTATACACAAGGAGAAAAATGATGGAACATATGCAAAAAAACGTGGAGCAGAAACTATATTTCTTGTAGTACAAGGAAAGAGCTCAAAAACTTCGGTCATAATAAACAAGAGAAATTAATAAATTGAAATAAACGGCTTTTGTAAGTAGAAATAGACATTACACCAATAGATCGCTCAAATAAATGAGTGTTTTAAAATTGAAATCCCGATTAGTGTCAATAAATAAGCATTGTTGTCCCATCATGCATACTGATTTATAGGTTTGAATATAGGCTTGAATTGATGGAGTGATACTGTGTCACATAAGTACTTCAAAGTATACGTTTGACACTGCAACATGGTTTCTGAAAAAGGAAACTTCGAGCAAGTTTACATTTGTTTTTTTTTCCTGTAAAAATAAGAATAACTAGGTACAAAACAATTATGTATGAGACTTGACACTATTCATGTAGAGCATGGAACAAACTTCATGAAAAACTTAATTTTAAGAAACACAACTAAGACAATCATGAAAATGAAGCTTGTTATCAGAAGGCATACCTTAGGACAATCTTTAGTCAGTTAAAAAGATTAAGGCATACCTTAGGAAAATCATGTACATATAATATCATCATGTTGCTGTACCTCAAGGTCTAAAACTGCAACATACTTGCCCTGTCCCCACGATCTACGAGGCGAAGAAAAGTATTTTTCACATGGAGGAGTTCCCTGATCACTTCCATCGTCTTAATTCTTTCTTTTGGAGACCCCATAGAACATGCAAGTCCAATTTCGAGGACAGAATGTAAGCAATTTTTTCATGTTACCATTCATTTGGCTAAGGTTTTCACTGTTGTTGGTTTCTTCTTCTAATTTGGTGTTGCAATTTGTGTCCTTTTCTTCTCCTTCAACTGCTGATGTTTGTACTTGTACTTGGTGTCAGAGAAGGCTTGGGTCAACAATGTGCATTAGTCTTTATGGTACTGACCTATTCACATGTTGATGGATACTCAGACTCTCCTTAAAAATTTCATCTGTGGGCCTCTTTCCTGCAGACATTTCTAGCAGAAGAACTCCATAGCTGTACACATATCCTTGAATTGATGCTTTGCACCCATTCCATACTCTGCACATTGATATACCTTAAAATGGCTACCATTTTGTAATAAATATCAGTTGTGTTAGAGTTTTGACCCTTCCACTTGTACAACTTTACACGTGTATATGTTTTGTAAAGAGTTCATCCGGATGACTTGTTTAATTTTCAAATAATTTTATCCAGATTGGTTGTTGGTTTAATGCTTGTGATTACTCTCCTCTAGATTCCGGATACTGTTTGGTTTAATTTTCAACTTTCTTATCCGGTTATGTTTGTTGATAAGGTTGTTGGGTTATCTTGAGGTTCAGCAGATTTGTAGAGTTTAATTTTCAAATTAATTAAATTTGTGTTGATTGCTTGTGTAGCAAGGCAATTTAATTTTTGAAATAAATTTGGATTCTGTGGTTTATTCTACATGTGGAATATTTTGTGTACATTCGAATTTCTGTTGGTTGGAGTTTGTGAAGTTTAAATTTGAATAAGTGTTCAAGATTTTCTTATCTTTTAAATTCAAATTTTCTTTAAGCTAATCTTGTGATTAATTAAGTCTAGGTTCATTTTTTGTTGGCTTAACTTAATCTATGAGTTTCTGTAGATATTTTTCATGAAAAAAATTTTATTTGAGATTTAATTGGAGAAGCTAACAGATCTCATCCTATAGAGTAAAATCTCTTGAATAGCAGATTTTTGGCGGCACGTAGATACAACCTACGAGAATCGCACACGTGGATACAACCGCAAAGATCGCAGCTAATACAATTCTAGAATTTTAGTTCACTGCAAATCTTACATATTTTCAGCAACTGAATTCTATATCATGTTGGATTAGTTGATATCCAGATTAAGTAAATGTATCTAGACACATCCCATGTCTAGACTTTGCTTATTTAAGGAGATCGACTTGTGACTTCTATGTTAGAGCTTCAAAGTGAGAGAAAACAAGCGAACTTTTAGTGTTCTAGACTTCAACATATTGCTCTTAACCTATATTCTTGCCTATCGAAGTTCCGTTCAAAAATATCATATGAGAACTTGTATAGAGAAAGGTTTTCCACAACGCAACAGTTCTTCCATACAATCTAGAAACTCCTTTGATTGAAGGCTCGGGATACGAGCAAAGCCAACTTGGAGTACGATGAGAAGTCCGAAGGTGAGTCACAGAAGGAGATATTGTGAGTTTTAATGTTGGTATAGAAAAAGTCAAATAATGAAACTTTAAGATAAAATAATTGGAAGGTAGAATAGAACCAAGTCCTTCATCTGATTATGGATAACCTATGAGGATACACATATATATAAAAGGTCATGGACGAGTTGTCATTTTGTAGTCTCGTAATTCGGCATATAATCAAGAGTACAACTTTAGTTCTTTAGTGGAGTAACAACAAAGTTAATAATTAAACGTATAATTAATTGGAGAATAATTCATATATTATTATTAAAGCTTGACTAGATATATCTATCGGGTCCCAATGCTAGTTCATATATTCCTTAACAATTCGTGTAGATGTAGTTTACCACAGATAATACAGGAGCTAACACTAGACAGACTTGTCAGTACACACCTACAATCTAGTTAGACTATATACGGCGCCAAGCCCAACCGAGCTGTACTGTTAGTGCCTACTACAGAGGTTCTGGATAATTAATTAAAGGAAAAAAGGGAAAGATACACAAATACAGCTCTCTTTTGTTACCCCCAATGTAACGTTCAATATATTGTATGGTTTCTTTAAGTAAATTGCATCTTGTATCCCACATTCTGCCAGTATTGAGGCATATATATTGGAGAAGATCAAATTCATCTGTTTGTAAAGGTCTGAATTGCAGACTTATTTAGCTAATCTGTTAATACAAAATGGATTAAAACACTTGGATAATGTTTTGCCACAATGCATGGCTTGCCAAAAAAAATTATCTTCTCCTACCGTTAGTTAAAAAATTTTTCCGATAAGCCTTCAAAAAGTAACTTATATAGATGATTTTGATCAAATCTAATGAGTTAAAAAGTGCACTTGCAGTGAGAATAACATTAGAGAACTCTTTTTTTCTTTTTTTACCGAACAATAAACAATAGTAAACAGCAGTTTTTATTCAAAACAGATGATACGAGCTTGGGGGCACTTATTCACAGATGCTAAACACCAAACATAGAGACAAGGGCGCCGAGAGAACCAAGACAGTGCCGAGGTTTCAGAAGACAGGAGTTGGGGTTTGGAGTTGTTCTTATGGTCAAACACGAGCTTCTGAGCTGTTTTGTCGCGCAGTCTTTTCCGATCCATCAGACACAAACGCAAGAAAGAATACACACATGCTCAGAAACCGTGACGCGTCATACTTGAATTTGTTAGTGCAAACTCCAACACGTTTTCCACTTTTGACTTGTTACGATATGCTCAAATTTTCTTGGAAAGTGTCCCTGCTAGTTCGTTATGGTGTTAAAAGCTTTGTTATTAATTCAGTGCGTCACAGTTGTGATGTCTGTTAGAGTCTCCCTCACATTCTTGGCTTCTTTTTTTTTCCTTCTTTTTCTTACTTCTTTTTCGTTCGCTGTCTTAAACCCATGTGATCTTTGCTTCGAATGAAACCTTTTCTTTCTTTCTTTTTTTTTTTTTTCTTTTTTGATCAATTTTGAATATTATTTTAAAAAGTTGCAAAAAATGAAAAGATTCATAAACAACATTTTGTTGCTCTTTTTCCAAAAATAATTCTTTATAGACATATAGGAGTGCATATACATATATTGTTAAGATTGGTGCCTAAGCAATAAATACTTTAATCGTATTTATGATATTTTGGTGAATAAATAATAACGCTAATATTTCATATATTGATAATGGTTTTGATATTGTTATTGTATTTATGATCGCATATTAACAAACATTTTCCGTGACTATTAGAACCAAATCTTAGAAATAGGCATATATGAGATTTATATGTAGAAAGATCCGATTTGAAGATTAATAGTCTAAATTATGTAGTCCGTAGTTTATGTATAAAATTAGGCACTTTGTACATGATACCGTAATGGAATTTCCGTCCAACTAAGAAGACGGTTTATCTTGGCCGTTGGAGCGGGTTGACTCTATGGTGGACACATTAGTGTGGTAGACCTAATGGTGGTCACACATTGAATTGGACCTAAAGTTAAATTGATTCAATAAAAATTCCATTTAAACTTAAATTAATTCTCTTTGATAAATCATTTATGTGTCACCTTAATCATGAAGTAGATTTATGACTCCATGTTTGTAGCTTGTATCTTTCGATATGACAAAGGTAGGAGTTCTAAGAACGAAGGCTACATCATCGGTTTGTTGGTGTTGCAACATATATTCAATAAGAACATAATCTATAGATACATAATCTATAGCTCTCTCACAAAGAGTCAATATTATCCTTTCAAATGCATTGTTTGTGTATTGAAAAATATAATGGGGTTTCGGTCATCTAGATATTTATGGTAACCGGATGATATTCTTTTTTATGTTTATAAAAGGAATGAATTTTTCAATGGTGAAATAATGGCACTTTGAGACAAAATAATCATAAGGTAAAGCGGAACTAAGTCCTCGATCCGATTATAGGTAACTTACACATAATATGAGAGGTCATGCATAAGACTTATTCACAAGAGTCTCAAAATACGGTATATTATCAGAGTGTAGCTTAATTATTTAATTAATTATAGAAAATAATTATTCAAATTGGTAAATAGGATTTTAGATAATTAATTCTTTATTTTGGTATTATAATTAATTTAAATCCTAGTTAAATTTGAATTATGAATGATAGGTAATTATTCATAGTTATTTTAATTAGATAATAATCTTAAATAATAGAATTGTAATTTAAATTGAATTTTTTGAATTAGAATTATCTTGGATGATACAGGTAATTATAGATCCTTACACTATGATTGGTTAATTTTTAGAGATAAATCTCCTAAAGGGCGCCAAATTCAAGGGAGGAGAAAGAAAAAAATTCTCTTCTTATCCTCATAGACTATGACTCATCCTACTACGTCTATAAATGGAGACATGAAGTCTTTATTTATTCTTAAACAGCTATAGTGTAATTTAGAGAAAAGAGCCATGTTTGCTTCCTTTTAGTGTTCATAGTTCCTCTAGTCTAGTATATATGTAACAACCTGAAATTTTAATGCACTAAAAATGCATTAAATTAAGGATTTAATTGAGGCAAAAAACATGATTTAAGGAAAAATACTATATAATAACATAGAAATTATACGGTATTGGAATAATATAGTGTAAGAAAAATACACTGATGAAATTATGCAGTATGAAAATTGCACTGCAAAAGCAATGCAATGTAAGAATTGGACTGTTGTAAAGTCACACAGTATAAAATTGGACTGTGTAAAAAGTGTAGATTACACTTTTTTATATAAAAGCAAAGAGAGAAAAAAAAAGAAAAAAAAAGAAAATTCGAGATAAACTGGGATTCTTTCTCTCTCCTCACTTTCTCTCTCTACTTTCTCTCTCCTCACAAAAGTGAAGTTGAGATTTTGAGCTCCGTTTTCGACACCTCCCACACCGTTGGAAAGATCTCGACGAGCTGAGCTCAACGGTGTGCCGAGCAGCCCAAAAGGACGCCGGAGGAGGGCTCACGCACCGCCCAAAGTGGCGGTGAGACCTAAAATTTTTCAAGCTGATTTCTCCTCCGTCCAACCACCAATTGAGGTGATTTTGGTCTCTATGGACTCAGGGTGATGAGAGGAACAAGATGGTACCAAGTTCCCAACTCAATTTCAGCTGGAAGGGCTTCGACGGAGCCGCCCTAGCTCCGCCGTGGCACCACTGTGGAAACCGTCGTTCCCGGCGGCGGTGAGGCACACCGCCAGTGCCAATATGGCCAAAGGTGGATGGCAAGTGAAACCCCCAAGCCAATTGCACGCTCCAATGTCGGCCTGTCGGAGAACCACCAACGCCCGTCGTCTCCGCCGTAAGGAGGATCGGGTTTGCCGTTCTACGCCGTGTTGGGTCAAATTGAGGGCACGAACACCCTCAGAGGGTTGAGAGGAGGAGATTTGACTCCTCAATTGCAAGCAATCGTCGCGGGAGGCCGGAGAACGAGCTCCGCCTAGGTGCGCCACTGTGAGGTACGTCGGGCCGCCGTTCCATGCCAAGTCGAGCAACCCCACCATGGGGGTTATGCTCAGAGGGACCTAGGGAATCTTTTCCCCAAGTCAATTTCATGGCACCATCGCCGGATAACACAGATCGGTGTGGTGTGGTGTTTTCCCACCGTCGACGACAGCCTTGATTTTCGTGGTTAGAGGCTGAATTTCATGAAATTGACCCCACCAATGGACTCAGGAGGGTCAATTTTGGGGCGGTAGGCTCAAGCCCAGCTACCAACGGAGCCACGTGACGGTGGTCAACCGTCGGTCAATGGCGGCCAACCGCCAATCAAAGGTCGTTTTGGGATTTTGTGATTCGAACCTCTGATCGAAGATCCGAGACAGCCTCCTGACTCGTTTCGATGCTTTGAACGCAACAGTGACCTCCGTGCGAGCTAATTCCACTCTGGTGAAATTCATCTGGTACCGACTGCACGTAGATCGAGGCGATTCAAACAGCAGTATCGGAGTCCAGAACGACATGTTAAAGAATGTAAGATCTCCAGGAAGCACTCCTAGCCATTTATGGTAGCTCAAAGACCACTGCAGAGGATGCTTCATATACTATTGATACAAGGAGGTACACCCGGACCCACGTAGCTCGGAGTCCAAGTAAGTAGCAATCTCGCGTACAGTATGAACTATGTTAAAATGCATTGTGATAGATGCTCAGTTTTAAGGTTTTAAGTTCAATTAAGGAAAGAATGAAGGAAAATGACAGCAAGGGCAAAATGGTCATTTTAACGGACCTAGAACGCCCGATGTCAAAAATTGTTTCTTAGTGATGATTTTCCATATTTTGTATGTAAGGGTATGTTAAGTTACTTAATGAGTTTGGTTAAGTCGCGAAAATGGACGAAAAACCTACCAAGGTTAAAATCGTTATTTTTACAAAAATGGCTAGAACGGAGCAGGACACTCCGATTTAGCATAACGTTATTAGACGAAAAATGTTTCGTAATACGTTTAGTAATGTAATCGTCATGTGTGATGAGAGATTTAACGAGGAATGTTTAATGTTTACGTTTTATTATCAATCGAGTGGATTGATAAAAAGGAAGATTATTAATGAGTCAGCTGTCGTATGATCAGGACACATTAGCCGACTAACGAAAGGAGAACGGAATGAGATAAGAAAGGAATAGAGAACGCTAGAGCACAGTACGGGTAAGTTTAGACCTCATCTACAACATGAAGTAAATAGTTTTCAAATGCTTATCGATATGATTGCAAATGCGTTTGCAATGGTTATACAAATTGTTTCTAAAGGTATATTTGCATTAATTATGCAAAAATTTTTACAGTATAGATCAAGTTTACGATGTATTTGCAACGATTATGTTTAAAAGTATAATTGCATTTAATATGCATAAAGTTTAAAAGTTCAAGTTATGCTTTTTAAAGTATTTAAAGCATGTTTTGCATTTTAACAATGCATAATGTTTCATAGTTCAAGTTATAAGCTTGATGATGCATTTGATATGTAATACATTGCATTCGTTATGCAATAGATTTCATGGTACAAGTTATGAATTGCAAGTGTATTTGCATATGATGTGATTACATCTGACATGCTCACAACAGATAATAAGAAGGTAAAGTAAGGATAAAAAGAAAAGTGTCATACCAGCCTCTGTGTTATGAGGTAATGAACGTAAAGTTAAAGTTAACCTCTAAGATGTGAGGTACTTGACCACGTGATCGATGGTCTCAAGTCTTCCGCAAGGGAAGCATCATGTTAATGATCTCACGATTAATGAGTTGGTACGAACACTAAAGCAAGGTAAGGAAAGTGAATGAAAGATAAGGAAAGATAAGGACATGAATGGAAAGTTAAAGCAAGATAAGGACAGTTAACAAAAGAAAATAATAAGTACAGTAAGAAAAGAGTATTCATAAAATGCTCATAATTGAAAGTTCATAATTGAGCATAAATGGAATCATGCATTTTAATTCTGCTTGAATTCCTTTTTTACGAAATATTTATATATTATATTATGAAAGACATTTTGATAGAATGTTATGTTAAATGTTTTATGATAAATGTTTATGGAAAACATTTTCATGTTTTTAAGAAAGGTTTATAAACGACGTGTTATGAGACACGTATAAGAAATGCTTTATGAAAAATGTTTACGCAAACGTTTTAGAAATGTGTTATGAAAACGTTTATGAAGAACATTGTAGATATGTTTTATGGAAAATGTTTTATGAAAGATATGTATGAAAAACGTTTTAGAAACGTTATGAAAAGTGTTTATGAAAAATGTTTATGAAGAACGTTTATGAAGAATGTTTCAAGAGGAAAGTTTTTATGAGAAAAGTTTTAAAGTATGTTTAAACGTGTTGTGAGTTGATGTTTGAACTTACTAAGCGTAAGCTCATAAAAAGTTTTTCATGCTGTAGGTAATGTATGAGTGACCAGTAGGACCCGTTAGAAGAGCTGGGTGCTGCGGAAGGGCAGATGCGAGATGTAGGAATGGATACCACTACAGTTTGCTTCCGTTACGCAAAAAAAAGGTTTTGCACTATATAATATAGTGATTTCAAGGTTTTAAGGAAATCAGAGTTTCTAAAAAATGTTTTCAAAGGTTTTAAGATACATTGTACTAAATGTGTTATAAAATTATGAAGTGATGTTTTAAGCTATGTTTAGCAAATGTTTGTTAGTAGTTTAAGAAACGATTTGAAATGGTTTTAAAGACAAAGGTTGAGCGAAGTCTCAACAAGAATGGCGACGAGGGTCGCAACAGTTTTAAATGTTTAAAGAAAAATTTTTTGTAATTCAGTATTTTCTTACTAAGTTAGTAAGATTACTGTTTTATACACAATGTTTATGAAAGTTAAGTGATGGCCGAAAAGGCAGGTCGTCATAATATAGCCCGGTTGGAAGGAGTATAGATGTGACAGAGAGTTGTTGAGTTGTGCCCACACACACAATGATCTGAAAAAAAGAGAATAGTATTGAAGATCTGATGGTAAAGATTCATTCATGAAAAATTGTTATAAGAAATACGGTTTGTTGGTCTCCAACAAGTATGTTAAATTAAATTAAATTTATTGTTTATAGCATCATAGTTAGTTTCTTAGTGATTAAGTAAAAAATTTTGAAATTCAGCTAGATCATTGAATCGATTTTTCCAACATATATTATGCATCTTTGGCTAGGCCTCAGCCTAACTGGATCCTGCCCTCGCACCAACTTTAGAGTCAAATCTAGCCTTAGCCTTGGTCCCAATCGAAGTTCGTTACAACACGTGGAGGCTTTCATATTGCCCTTTCCACATCGGTTGGTCGAATTGACAGATGTTGAAGGCTTTGACGTTACTTTAAACGATGTTGAAGAATTAGGAGTTTAGCTTCACAGCAATTACTTAGCAACCAACGTCAATAGTACAGCTTTTTTTTTTTTTTGAATTTTGAATAAGGTAATAAGCTATATTATTAAAATAAAAAAAGACCACCTACCCCTTAATTTGAAAAAAAAAAAAAAAAGAACTTGAGTTTAAAAAACCCCTTTTCTCTATCCCAGACCTAATTTTCCCCTTTCCTTTCCTTCAAAAATTTATTGAGTTTTGCATTCAGGTTGGCACCAAGTTTAGGGTTAGGATTAAGCCAAAGAGATACAATCAACATTGGATGTTAGTTAATCAATGTGAGTGCCAGATCAATATGCCATGATTGTTATTAAGGTTAGACCCTAACTATAAAGTAGGATATATTCATTGGAGGGCACCAAGGGTTGGATTGAAATGCCAAGATCGATGCGGTTGGTTGTGTTGACGCTTTAGGATCAGACTGACAAACTATAGTTGTCACTTAAATGTTAGGCTAAAAGGTCAGGGTCAGCACTGACGTAGACTAAGCCCCAGTCTCATTCCCGTTCCTAGCATCAACCTCAAACCCATCTCATACGTTGATCTAAGTCTAGGCCGTGGTTAAGGATCAAACCAAGATATAACCCATCTCACATAGAGAGAGGCGACGATGAAAAGGGATTGTGTTTTTGGGCTTTCGTGTATGTTTTGAGGGCATATGTTTGTGTTCTACTTTTGCTTGTCGGGCTAAAGGGAGGATATTTAACAGAACTTCACACAAAGGTTCATTGTAAGGCAAGAGCTTACACGACGGTTTTTGTAAGAAACCATCGTGTAAGTTTGTCAAAAAACCAAGGATTTTACATGACATTTTTGTATATAAACCGTTGTGTAAAGTCTAAGCTTATTCGATAGTTTTTAACAAAAACCATCATATAAACCTAATATAAAAACTGTATTTTTTGTATTTTTCATGCTCCACCGCTTTTTTTCCACACTTAACATGACAATTTTTTGAAAAACCACCATGTAATAAAAATCGTGTATTGTACCATTTCTACTACTGACTCTAATTCAAATCAAGCACCAACCTAAAGCCCAACTCTATCTTGGTCCGACCTTGCCACGAGCTATATTTTGCCTATAGCCCGATCCCAACTTTGACCTCAACTGAAAGACGAAAATCTGTTATTTGAAATTCTCTATCTAATCATTTTAAAAATCCAATAATGGTCATTGGATTTTTAATACCAAACACCCTATGTTCCTTGAAAATAAAGAAGAAATATTTTTGTTCTATCTGTATGTGTTACAAATTCAACTTTGGAATACTCTGTTGTGGCTTCGGGTAGGTGCCAATTAAAGATCATGTGTTTGAAAGATTATTTCGGTTCATTACGAACACGCATGATAAAATTTCTCCCAAGCAAACTGAGAGAACGTGGGTTCAAATTCAAATTTATATTCAGCTATACGTATATATTTCCAATTTGAAAATAATCTGCGCATCGCTTGTCAACTTAATTAATTGACCTGCGCGATGCAATGTTTTGGATTGTTTGTGTGTGTCTACACACACACACACTCGTGTGAAAATATGTATTCACTTTGATCACGCGTTATTCAATTATATATATATATATATATATATATATATATCTGATCACGGATTATTATATTCATAGAATGAGTTTCCATTAATATATCTTTCACATTTTTATTGCAATTGTATAACCTATAAGGCTATTATTTTATTTTCATATGAAGTTAGTTACTGAATAAAACAATGGTATCGAAAATGAAATTGTACTCGATCGAGGGGAGGAATTAGGTGGAAAAAAGCAACAAACACGGAGCCACTAGCATGAAAACCAACGACAAGATTTTAAGAATTTCAACAGAAACAAACAAACAGATCTGCCCTGGCTAGCCTCGTATCCTACATTTGTTTTCTTCCTTGGTAACTTTCACTTTAGGGAACAGTTTTCCGGTCTTATTTACTGATTAATTTACTATGGTTATTTCTTATCCATTTGCACATCTTCTTGTGTTTCCAAATGCCCCCTAAAGTTTGGTACTTGATGTACCTCCTGGAAAGAAAAACTCTATTTCATACTGCAAATTGCATCATAAAATATTGATCTGATTCAACTATTTGCTAACTAGAAAAAAAAAGTCTGAATATTCTTGCATAAAGTCTAGTCAACTAATATTTTTTTGCACAAATCACTATGATGTTGCAATATTAGTTCAAGAGAACTTGACAAAAGAGACAAAATCCAAATTCTCTTCCCCGTAACCACAGGAAGCATGCGTCCTATATATAATATATATTATATGCTTAATTTCATGACATATTAGGTGATAATGCTATAGCTAGATAGTTTAGTAAATTGATTAATTGTATGACTTAAGAATTCAAGCCTGGTCATTAATCAGAGGCTAAATCTTCTTCTGATCTCCATATACCAAAAAATCTTAAAGAATACATTATATATATTTTTTATAATAAACAATATATTATATATGTAATATTTTATAATATATATTATATTTTTTATTTTTATAATATTTTTATATTTACAGAATTTATTTTTATATTATATATTTTTTTATATATACTTATAATATATTCCATATATTATATATGTAATCTATATATATATATATATATATGGCTATAACTATAGCTATGTATATAATATGATCCTTTCTCTTTGAGGGTCGGTAAAAGCTAGCTAGATTGTATGATGAATACCTAAGGGCCCTTGTTCGCTTATCGTTTTCCTTCTTCATCAGTCTCATCAGTAGTCACTTTCACTTGAATGTACTCTTCATGTACCTCTTTTTTTAGTTTTTTTCTTTTTTGTTTTTTTTTTTTTTTTTTGAGGAAACTTCATGTACCTCTTTTGTGTTGTTATAAACAAAGCCTTTATATAATATGCTCTGCTTATTATTTTGAGCATCTAATTATAAGCCGCTTGTCCCAACATAAAAATTCTATAATTTATACACAAATACATTACACATCCAAATAGCCAATCTCGTCATGTCGATTGTATCTTGTTTCTTCATGATCTTACTCTTGTGTCTCTCCAAGCAAGAATACTCTTGTAAGGCTCGGCATATCGAGGATCGCTACAAGGTTAATCCATTAATTAATTAGTTTATTTTTGTTAATATTGTTCTTTAATTTCCTTAATCTTCAGTTTTTATTTTTTTCTATTTTCCAATTCCAAAAACTGATCTTGAAATGACATGTACATATTCAGGGTGTGTCACCAGTTGTGGGAAAGGTTCAACTTCAAATGGACTCGGATAATCAAGGAGGAGATAGTGTTGATGGTCATGATGATCATAAAGGGCGCCATTTTGTTACGACTCAAGAACACTCAAAGAAGGGATTCGCGAGAAGAAAATTTTCAGGTGGTGCTCTAAGAAAGCAGCCTCATGTTTATGTTTCTTGGAGTGTACCCTCCAAGAAGCAATTAGAAAACAAGAACAGCCACTATAAGGACAAGAATCCGGGGTTTTACTCCGATTATTCTCTACCAAGAACACGTCCTCCTTCTCATAATTGAATTGTCTTAACTACTTCTTTCTGCCAAAATTATGTTAATGACCATTATTTATTCATCATTAGCTACACCCTTTTTTGGTCCAAGATCTCAAGTTCTAATCTTTTCTAAAGGTTCTACAAGCAAATATATAAACAAAGAACTTATAAAGCCTTGGAATATATAAAACCTAGCAAGATATATAGATATTTGTAAAACTTATTACTACTACTTCCGTCAGACAAATCATTTTGTTTCCAATGCACTCTTCAGAAGTTTTGTACACCATATATTTTAAGTTAATATATCTATCAACACTTGATTATAATCATTCTGCTTGTATATATGTTTGTTGTTTTCATCATTATATATTGCCATATGCATGATAGTTGTACAATCTGCAGAAAGGATGATGTTTGAGTCTTTTTGTCAAGTGGGTTTGCTTAAGGCAACACAAATAAAGGTAAAAAAAAATTTTGTAGAATATGCTGCTTAATCTTGTGGGCATGCTTTTTCTTTTCTTTTCTTTCCTTTCCGGGCTTTTTTTTTGGGCTCCGATTGGATAAATTGGTTTGGACATGTGGATTTTAGGTCATAATGAGCAGAGCTCATGCATGCATGAGCCAGCTCTTTCACCATGTCCTTCATGGATGTGACAGGATATAAGTATATGATATACTCTTCATGTGCTTGTGCAAAGTTCCCGCACCACATAATCTCTCGATTCACTGTTACAATAATCTGGAGACGTCGGTCTTATATATACGTGGAACATATACACAAACATTTTATAGTGTATTTGAGTAATCATATTTAACCCTACGGGATTATAATCCGTTACTAATAAAATAATAATATCAGGTCTAAAAAGTATAATATACTATACATTAGTTTGGGGTTTATAGTTTTGTAAGTAACAGGGTTATAACTTCGTAGAATGAAAATGATTTTCCACTGTATTATATATGTCATTCAATATGGTAGACAGTTTAATTTGCAACATTTTCAGAACGTAAAATAAAGTAGATCACCTTACTTTTAGCTATGAATTCAGACAGTCCAATTTTGGAAATTAATAACATCATCACTTAAAAGTTCTAACCTATGTTTGATGAGCATATTGTAGCGCTTTTTCAGAGAATTTCTAGAATATCGCAAAGTAAGTTGAATATCTGAATTAATAGACTGTACACCTAGAATAGAAGTTATAGATGAAGTGAAATAAAAAAGGTGGTCATGACTCGTGACTCATGAGAGGAATTTGTGCCTTGGGCAAATGAGTTCGTATGTAAAAATTACATGTATTTTTTTCGTATACTCGTGTGTAGGAACCAAAAAGAAGGCTATCCTTTGAAGCTGTAAAATTCAACACTGCTGATAAAGTAAAGGATCGTCATGATCATGATGTAGTTGTAAGCGACTATGAGCCGCCGCATGGGACACCGCCGATTCACAACAGAAAGACATAAACTCTCCTTAATATTCTTTGAACGGGATGAAAAGTATCCGCCTTAATTGGGTTGAATGTCTTCAACTGTAGCAGGCTATCCCGCCTAGTACCGAGATGGGTTCTTCACAATATAGATATAATTTGGAGTTGAATTAGTAGTTGTAAGCAGTAATCTATGTAGCAATCTATATGTGGCCTCACTTCGATAATTAATTCTCTTTTTCTACATGTAGCATCAACTTGTCTCGTAGTATGTTTACTATAAATTAAAGACTGTCATATTTTGTAGTCGAAATGTTTAGGTAAGAGATTTACTATGATGGATGAGATTAAATTGTCTTCCTCTATTCTTATTATAAGTTACCCAGTTGAGTTAGAACTACCATTTTTTGAAGAATTTTGCATATACTATCTGACCCAATCCAAAGGTTTCAACATTAATGGAAAATCCAAAACAAAAATATAGCTTGTTGTTAATTTAGCACCATCTGTTCTAGCACAAGATCAACTGGTCATTTGAAAAAACAGTTGGAACCAATAGTTTTGGTTTGTGAACTTTAGCATGTGAAAGCTTTAGTACTATAGCAACTTTTTTGCTTTTTTATTTTAGTATGTGAAAGCTTTACACTATTCACGATTGAAATCAAGGTATTCGGCTAGTGTAGACATGATTGAGGAAGTGAAATGTGTTATGTTCCAATTCTTAACGGCCTTATTTGGGCCTGTTGAGTAATCTAGAGTATAATTTGTTGCCTTTTAACTTGGGCTAGACAATCATTTCTGTTGAAATTGTTAAATTTTTGTGTTTTAAATACCTCGATCATGAAAATGAGAAACAGAAGTACTTAGTCAAAAAACATTCCTTTTTTCAGCTTCATTATCAATACTAACAATGATATGTAACGTCTCGAAATTAATTAAGTGTTATTTGTGTGTAAAATGGTGAATTAATGTGCCATGATGTATTTTGAAACTTAATGTAACCACTTTGTGATATTTCTAAATTAATGTTGTTGTTAATTATTTCAATCATTTTTAATTAATGTTGATTATTTTTATTTGTTATTTTAAATTTTAAAATAAAATAATTTGTCAAATACCAAACACGTCATGTTTGAAACCTGTGTGCTGCACATGGTTTTCTTGTTGAAAACCATCTCTCCCTCCCTCTATTTATTTCTTCTCTCCCTCTCTCTTTCACTCACTCTCGTTCTCTTTCTCTCTCTTTCTCTCCCTCTCACTCGCTGCCAACCTCTCTCTCCTTTCTCTCTCAATTTTGATTCAAAAACTTCAAGCCCAAGTCTTCCTCTTGCCTGATTAAAGCTAAGAAATAAGGATTCGAGCTCTAAATCTTCCTCAAAAACCTCCAATTCAAGGTTAATTTTTAAATTTTGAAACTTTTTTTAATTTTTTTATTTTCTTTGTATTTTGAAACCTGAGCTTCTTTGAACTTAGAAAACCTTCAATGTAAATTAGTAGGACTCAAATCATCTAGAATCTAGACTTGGTTTGATGAAAAACGGATTTAAATCAAGTTTTTCTATTTTTTTTTCATTTTTCTCATTTTTAGATTTTTTTGAAATTTTCTATATAAATCTTATTTAAATTAGTTTAAAAGTGTTTTATTATTATTTTTTAATCATGTATGAATGTTTTGTATGCCTACGAATTCAAAAAATAGGTTGGAAATGAAAATTTAGGCTCGGGGACGCCGAGAACCAAGTCTGAAAATTTTCAAAATTTTTCTAGTTCAGCAGGCCAAACTTTGACTTCAGCAGGCAGCATTCATGAGTTCGATAAGCCGGATTCATATCATCGGCAGGCCGGACTCATAGCAAGTTCGGCAGGCCGGACCCAGATGGACGACAGGCCAAACTGTGCAGTTTGGTAAGCCGGACCAGGGAAACGGTAGGCCGACCGAGCTTTGTAAAAATTTATTGTTTTTCACCCGTTTTTCCTATTTTAAACCTAGATTGAGATTTTAACCTTATAATATGATTTTACAGACATAAATAACACATTAGGACACCATGAGGTAGCTTAGTAATGTAGAATATTTTAAGCTAGATATTGATGAACTTAGTTTATATTTAGGGTTGTTCGTAGTTTTGTGGAGCTAACGTATAGCGGATTGGGACTACAGTGTTGAGTTGCAGTGCTGTATATTGAGGTAGGACGTCTACCCTTTTTCTTAGTAGCCAGGTTTTTAATGATTTTTTTTTGCCTCAAAATAATTTCTTTCAAAATATTTTCAAGGAATGATTGAAAAAGATTTTCATTTGTTGTTTTCATAAACAGTAGAATGACATGATTTTCATAATGAACCACATAATAAATGTAAATGAATATACTTGGTAAAATGAGATTTTAATAACTATAAAAATGCATAGATGAGCATGATGTCATACTCAAAGATCGAGTCGTGTAGAGTTTAACCTTGAGGGCAGGTCCCGAAACCTAGCTAGACCACTACGGTGGTGATACTTATGGATTGCCTAAGAAAAGATAATAATATCATTTCTGGTCGAACAATAAATGGTTTTGGGTAAGACTAGTTTTATTGAATTTATTTATCCATTCATTTATTTAATTTTATTTTCTAATCATTTTTCTTGAATGATAAATTTTACATTTAAATTACTTGTTTTTATAACCTAGTCCTACTAAGCCTTTCGCTCACATTTTATTTGTTTTTAAACCTTTTTCCCCTAAGTAGAATACATCTTAGGATCGATTATGAGACCACCGATCGGACTCAAGAGCAATAGAAGACTTGAATTGGTTATTTGTATTCATTAATTAAGGCATATATTATTTTAATTTCCCTTTTCCTATTGTACTGTCGTTGTAGATTTAATTATTATCGATACCATATGCATGCACAAGTTATAAGCCCGGTGGGGCCCAACATGTATTTCCTTTCTTTTATTTTCTTTTATTTTATTTTCCTCTTATCTATTCATTATTTTAATAATCATCTAAAAAGCTTTAAAATTTATCACATTTTTCATAATTAGCTAAATTCTTTAAATTATGATTTTAATTAAAATTTGAATCAATTAGCCTAATTAATCTACCACGTCATATCCTGGTTTCGAGCCGTGACGTGATATTTCTATTGTTTTTTGCTGAAGTTCTATTTTTTATTTTCTTCAATCTTTTGTGTCCAAAAAGAAAGGAAAAAGAAAAAAAGAAAACATTGAACAAATAGAGAAAAAAAAAACTACTATTAATGTTGATCAAGATGAAAAAACCAATTATGAAATATAGCTAATTAACCTAACCCAATTGGTTATATTTCAAAGATGAACATTACACCACAAGAAACTAGGAAATTAATACTTATGGCATAACATAACAACATGGGGCAGAATTAAAACGTGAAAAATCAGTAACATTGAAAGAAAGCACTTCTGAGTTTAATAAATATTTCGAATTAAACATTATCTTTCTAGTTTCTTAACATTCTCCACATCAATCATTAAAAATACCTAAACCATAATCAAAACAAACATCAAGTTAATTTCAACTATAATAAAAAAGAAAATAAAATGTCATTAACTACTAACTGCAAACAAAGGACATACCACGCCTAATTCTATGTCGGAGTAAGAATGTTGTCAAATTTTGGCTCTCTATCTTCAAAGCAACCAGAAAAGGTCATCATCACAAAGCCCATCAAAGCCATACCAAGCGCCATTCCACTAGCCAAAGCCCCAAAGAAATAGCCTTTTCTTTTCTCCACAAAATTATTAACTTTCTCGGTCTCACTAGTACTATCACTATTATTATTAGGATCTCCTATTTTCTCTTCTTGATCATCAGCCAAACAATCCGAAAAGTACCCAACATCCCCAAACGACGCCGTTTCCTCATGATCACCACCACCAAAACCCTCCTTATAATTATTATAATACTCAACCATCGCCAATCCATCATCATTATCACCTTGATCTTGATATTCTTGATCGTCAAAACCCTCCAAATCATGATCATCAAGAACTATCTCATCGGAGACCTCTCCGTCGTCGTTTAGGCACGACTCTGTGCACGAACACGTCGAGGCGCCGTCGATGTGGGGGTGGATAAGCACGGAGTTCCCGAAGCCGGCCCAGTCGCGGAAGGCGGCGTCGAGTTGGTCGAGGCGCCGGGACATGTGCTGCAAGTGGTGGGGCTTTGAAGGGTGGGAGGCTACTTCGGCGGTTAAGAGGCTCTTGAAGAAGGCCATTCTGTGGATGAAGTCGTTGGAGAGTTTGGTAATGATTTGGTTGTGACCATGATCAGTATCTTCCGAGAAGGAAAAGATGGTGTTGAGTTGGGATTCAAGTTCTTGGAGTTTCTTCTGTAGAATTGAATATCTCTTCGTCATTTTCTTGTGGATTTGTGCATTGATAGGATATGGAAGTTATACTGTTTTACATGTAAATTGTACTATAACATGTTTTTGAGAGGGTCCGAGAATTGGTGATAATGGAATGTGGCGGTTATAGCTTTTTGGAAGTTTCTTACATATATACGTGACGGTTCAGGCTTTCACCTTTTAAAAAATAAGCAAAACAAATAAAGCTTGTCTTTTTTATTTTTTATTTTTATATTGTGGCTTGCACCAAAACAAGCCAAAAGAGAAAAAGAAAATAGAACTTAAACCTTTCAAAAAAAAAAAAAAAAAAAGAACTCGGCTATGCATTTTCTTTTTTAGCAAGAAAAGGACGAGATTTTTCAATTGGTGTTTATATGTATTTAAAAAAAAGAGGAAAAAAAAAACTTGTTGTCCCTTTTTTGAGCCTGCTTTTGGCCTGTAAGCATTTCTGGGTCCATTTGGATGGTTCTTTTGTAACCAGCTTAGGGTTTTTAGTAGCATTTGTAAAAAGAAATCAAGCCAATGGTGGTTATAAAAAACACTTATAAAAACTTTTTTATTTACACTTTTAATTTTTTATTTAAGAATAATAAATTAAATTTCATTTATATCCTAGAAGTAATTATTTTTTGTACGAATAAGAGTTTTGTTTTATTTAGTTATCCATGTTCAAATTTTTTTCCCGAAATTGAAAAGCATTTTTTATACATCATTCAAACAACAATTAAAAAGCATTGACTTATATATATTTTTTTTACTACTTAAAAATATTCCAAACAAGCCCTTACTTCTTTTTAAACAAAGGACTTTTTTTAAAAGTACATGGGAACTTCTTTTTCAGTAGCCAAAAAAAATGTTTTTTTTTTCTTTTCTTGAGAATAAATGAAAAAGGGCTAGCTTCCTTTTGATGAAAAGAGACTGAGAAGACGCAGCATGGGAATTGTATTTCATAGTACCAGCACATAGTATACTCTCTCTACCGTTTCATGTAACATTCAAAAATTAAAACTAATAAATTTTAACTATTATAATATAATAGCTTAAAATTTCACATATTATAATATAAAACTTTCATATGCTACAATATTTTAGTTCCACTTTGTAGTTTTAACTATGTTATGTTGGAGTGCAATTTAGTCCGACTCAAATTGCCGATGGGCTAGAGTGGCCCAATGATGAAACTAATCGAATAGATCAAAAGAAATTAGTCCAATCGAATTGCCCTTCGTTCGGTTCGATTATTTACGACGGTTTTATTCTATTGCTCAGAATAAAGTATACATTCTTGTAGTCACCATTCGATTGGCTCGATAGCTTCGTGCTGGCAGATGCTTGCATGAATTGACGGTTATAACACGTCTAGTCATGTATCGGAACGTGGGGAAGACGTGATTCTTGCAGCCTATCATCATTCGACACATGTCCCACCAAAGTAGGCAGTTACAATGCATTGTCCTACTACATCAGATGGTTAAAGTCACGATTCATCCTCGTTCTCTATATAAAGGAACGATTATTTCACCATAGGGGACACGCGAAAAACAAAATACTGAAGCTTTGCCCATTTACTTTCTCATCTGTTCTTACTCTCTTGTAATCTGTACTAAGAAAATCATAGTGAATTACAGTTGACGTAGCTTTTCATTAATGAAGTGAACCACTATAAATCTTACGTGTTATTCATCTTATTGTTTTATTTCTTGTTCTGTTCATTCTAATCTTGCAGATAAACTCGAGTAAACAGGTCCATTTAACGGTGATTTGAGGCCCAAGATTTTAAACTACTCGATTCAGGATTCTAACATTTAGTTGTAGATGCACCGCCTACATGTTACATAATACTTGTAGCTTGGTTGAGTATTCACCATGTTTCCTTGCATGCTTTTCCCGGAAATATTCTACTTCAAAATATATATATATATATATATATATATATATATATATATTATATATATATATTCTACTTTAAAACTTCCAATGATTCCTTTTCCTTGGTTCCTCGTAAAAGAAGCCACAAGTGATTATACACAGTGATCAAATGAACCGATTATATATATATATATATATAGATACACACGCTTGTCCAAAAAGGGAAAATATTAAATAAAAAGAACACAAAACTTATGGAGACCTTCAATCTCTGTTATATATATACATATAAGTTCATACCAGTCAAAATGGTCAAACTACCATTAGAGCAATACATACTCACCTAACCCTAAGCTAAACTATCTGGGATTAATATTTTTTTAAAGATGAACACTCAGGATTAGTTTGTTTGTATATTTTTTAAGAATCGTACATTTCAAGTCTTCCCGTGAAGCCGTAAAATTCCAAAATAGTACCGCAAAAGTTGTTCGTCAAGCTGACACCATGACCAACCCACCCAAAAATTTGGGCCAAGTTCCCGCCGGACCAACCGCCTGGAGCTTGACAAGGCCCATGGCCCATGACCGTTTGAGCAAGATTAGGCGTAAAGCAAAGAGTCCCGTGGGGTCAGAAATCAGAAAAGTAACGTGCATTTCTTCACCCGTGCAATCGCACCAATAGATTCTCATGTCGGGAGTAATTCCTCCTCAATCACACGCCCGTTTCCGTCAATTCACACCCCCTAATTACGCGGCGAAACTTTCTCTCTCCCCAGATCAACCTTGCCGAAGTCCAGATGCAGCGTAAACCAGCTGGACTAACACAGCCGATTTCCCATTTTACCCCTCCCCTGAGCTTTTCTGACAATCATCGTACTACGCACAAATTTGTCTTCTTCCTCTCTTTCTGGCCTACAACCATCTTCAAAAATCCACTTCGGTGGATCACAGTTTCAAACACAAAAGCTACTTTTACCAGTCTACTTTCAAAACCCTAACTGGTTTTTCAGCTCAGTGAGTTTCAGCGAGTTTGCTCGGTGAGATCATGAGTCGAATCAGAAGAATCGAGCTAATCGAGCCATACACGTACCTTTCCTCCTCCGTCTTCCTCAGAGAAACCTCCATTTTCGCTCCCAAAACCCTAGCAGAAACCTCCATTTTCGCCCCCAAAACCCTAGCTTTTCCTTCTCCCTTGTTCGACGATTTGGAGGGCTACGAGCTCGGATGGTCGGTCTCGGTCTCGATATTGTGAGCCCACGCCTTGTTAGCCCCTTCGAGCTCTTCGACAACGTCACCGATCTGATCCGCGTTGAGAAATCGCCGTTGTTCTCGTCGTACCGGAGTGTTCAGCGGGTCGAGAGGCTCGGAGATGAGGTTGTCTTCCTGGAGAGGCTGAGCGACCGAATCAGCGAGTTGGAATCGCGCTTCGATCGGCTTGCGAGGATCGGTTCCGGCACCGTAGCCGGAGATCGGAAGTACACGTGGACGTCGGAGTTAAAGGCTCCGGCGGCGAAGCACGGCTTCGATCGGAAGTACAAGCTGACGGCAGAGATCACAGACGGAAAGAAGGAGAAGAAGGAGCAGAAGGCTGAGAAGACGTACAAATGGACGGCCGAGATCGAAGGAAAAGGATCGGACGGCCCGATCTCTCGGATGTACACGTTCAAGGCATCTACCGGCGATGGAGGGGAGTGTAACAAATCAAAGACGAAGGAGAAGGAGAAGGAGAAGAAGAAGAAGAGTGAGAAGGGCGAGAATGGGACGCGTCTGGTGGTGATTGAAGAGCCTGCAGAATCAGCTCATGGTGTTGTAGTTCTCAGACAGGTAATTGGTTCAAAATTTCCTTTTCAGCCCTGTGTTTTTTTTAACTATAATCTTGTTTCATTTTTTTTAATATTATTATTGGTCAATTAGTTGGGTCCATTTGGTTGTTGTTGTTGTTGTGTAATTTATCCAATATAATCATTGCATCAGAAGACAAAATAGTACCGCAAAAACCAATTAATTGAGCTGGGGCTTTATTTTACAGTTCAGTTACAATAAGCCTATCATGATTCATGGGCATGAAAGATAGCACTAATGCAGCTGATCATTGTGATTTTTAGACATTGAATGGACCATAGAGGCTTTTAATGTGAAAGTGCTATTAAGACATGGATTCTTTCTTGCCGGAAAAAAAAGTGTAATCAATGGAGTCAAGTGGGTGCCTCACTTGCATTATAGCCAATTATTAGCCGGGATTACTCAGGTCTTGTTAGGTGGTACTTTTATATCACTATGTTTTCTAGAAAAATAAGGGTGAATGTAGATTCATTTGGTGGTTGGAGGCGTTGCCTAGCAGTGATTTCACGCCTACCTTTGTACTGAGGTTTTGAATCCAAATCCCCAATTTTAATGGTAAAAAATGAAAAATGAAAATGTTACCGAGCAAGGCTGTGGTACCCAAATGCATCTTGGTTCTGATCATTCAATTCTGATCTTTTATCCTCTTATCAAAAACAATTACGATCTTTTATGATGTTTCTCAGTTTTTACTTTTTAACTGAGCAAATAAGTTTTTGAGGTCTTGAACGTATTTTCATGTTTCGTATGCGGAGGGAAGGCTTTTTCCAAGAGAAGTAAGAATGATAAGGGAAAGAAGAAAGAATTGTCCCCTCAAGATGCAGCAATGATGATCCAGATGAGCTTCAGGGCTTATCTAATTCGTCGATCGCAGGCCCTTCGTGCCCTTAGGGACCTGGCAGTTGCCAAGACCAAGTTGAAGGAGATCCGAGCATCGTTCAATAATTTCTCTTACCGCCGTCTTGTGGCCTGTGATGCTGAGGAGCGTCAAAGGTTTGCAGAGAAAATCATTGTCCTGCTCCTTACTGTTGATGCTATCGAGGTAAAACGTGTTATGAAGTTTTAAGCCTCTGATATTGTTATAGTCCTTCTTTCGTATCTATTCTGGCTGTGACGCCTTTTTTTTTTTTTTTTTTTCGTGTACTCTATTTTGCCTCTGCATCTTTGAGACCAAAACAAAAATGTTCAGAGAGTTGAAACAAACAAATGAACAATAATGTGACAATTAGTTAAGAATTGCTAATGCAGGTGAATGAAATTGCTCACCGATTGTTATACATTATTATGCTAACGTGAAAACATACCTATCTCCTCTCACGCTTTGAAAAAATGTCAATCTTTTTTTGTTGTAAACATGGGAATAAAGCGTTTTAACCATTCCTTATCACTATCTTTTTCTTCAAACCAATACCCTAGAGATGGGTGCTAAAAATTGATAGTTTTCTCTCCTATTTAAGCATAAGAAACAAAGAGAGTGTGGTGAATTGTAAAATTCTTTTTCCCTTTAATTTTTTCTACTCCAATGGTTATATTGGTTCTCCTAACGAGGTCCAGATGATCTACATTGTATCAGGGCGCTGATCTAACGGTGCGAGCTGCAAAAAGGTCCATGGTGGACGAGCTGGAAGCAATGCTTGATGTCGTGGATCCACAGCCCACCACGAAATCACTTTCCATGAGGAGGAGAACCTTCGACATGCCTGACGGTGTCATCCAGAAGGAAATTGCTGCGGGGGTCGCGGAGGTCGTCCAAATGCTTAACCACGACGAGAACATTTCCAACACCTTTGAATCTTGCTTGTGAAAGAGGGCATTGTAAATTCGAGTATTTTAGTAAAACCCCTCTTTTAGGTGTGCGAGTCTTTCTGCTGTAGTTTGTTCCTCGGGAGGTAGTAATCTAGTTGAAGCTATTTAAGTGACTTGTTTTCTTTCTCAAGTAGATTCTTCAAGCTCAAGCAAGCTGCTTTATCTTCCAGTATTTGGCTTCTGTTTAAGCTGGTTTTTCGCTAGTTCCTTGTTCCTTGTTGTTCTCGGACTATGTGAGTATGTTGTTTATAATAAAGACGTCTCACTCTGTGTTACGTATCAATTGTCTCTAACACGAGTTCTTGATTCTCTGGTCAGTAATTCTGTGTTACTGTTTCCGTATATGAAGCAGTGTCCCTCTAGCATTTTTTCCCTCCGGGATTGACATTGTTACACAACAGCAACTTGGAACTTTGTTGATAGCCTATTTAAAGATGTCCGAAGTTATATAGAAGTTTGATCTGGTCATTGTGTGGATGTGAACATTACTAACACAGATTAAAATCTCTCGAGTACTGCACAAAAACCTGTGGTTTAAATCGTTGCATCTGGATTCTGAACTGGCTACGCCTATGGTAGAGAGAGGGACCTGTCAATAATGTACAACAATATAAGAGAATGCCCAACCCAAAACTGTTAGGGGGTGTTTGGCGAAGTGGTTTTCATCACAATCTTAGTTATAAACAGTAAAAAGTTTTCACATGTTACAATAACCAAAAAAAAAAAAAATTGCTACAGTAAAAAGTTCTTACATGCTACAGTAAAAGTAGTTCTTATTACTGGTTCCCACTATTTTTCCAAATACCCTATTACTAAGATTTTCTTCTAGATTGTTAATGACAAGGGTTTGCGTTTTTGCTTTTAAGTAATAAAAAAAAGAGGCATAAGCTACATGGTTTTAATAAGTGTTTAGAGAGTGCACAAAAAAATGTTTTTTGATTTAGAAGAGGTTAAATAAGTTAAAAGCTCTTAATGTTATAAAAGAGTAATGTAATATAAGGACATAAATAGAATATTTAATTTGTTATTCATAAATATAAGATTAAAAAGGTAAATAAAAAAACTTTTCGCAAGCACTTTTTTCTTTAAGTATCAAAATGGTTATTTGTAGCCAAGAACTTAAATAACTTGTCCAGACCAACTTGTTTTGGCTGAATAAGCCAAAAACAGCTTATTTTAAGCCATTCTAAACAGGGTCAATGTCTAGTGCTTTTACTGTGTCATTAGGAATACTAGAATATATCAAGAAAAATAGGAAAATTTTAGCTCAATTTACACATTGAACCAATTTACATAGTGGAATTTGGGTAAAGCCTATGCTTTTTATTTATTTTTTATTTTCCCTTCTTGGGAGAGCTAGAGGAAAACATTGGGCATAAATATTGAGGTATGATTTAGACAGGCTCAAATCATAAACAAAGGCCCAATATGAAAAGCCCGAGTTGTAATTAGAACAAGTCAAGCTCAAGATAGTGCTTGATTTGAGCCCGATGATTACTGGATTCGATGATTTATTACATAATCATTCGATGAGTTCGATCTCGGTGGAAAGATGTTCGGTTCGATGAAGGAATCTCCATTTGACTCGCTCAAGATAGCACTGATGATTACCAACCATTATAAATGTGATGACCAAGGGAAATTCATTAATAAAATTTCATATTTAATTGGGTTTAATTAATGAATTTACTCTTATAAATTGTATTTTTTGTAAAAATTACAATAATATACAGTTAAGAAGTATTAGTAGAAAATTTCATTGTGGACCTGATGCAATGTTAGATATTGCCAAATACAATGTTTGTAAGCTTAAATGCTCGGGAATTTGTAAATAGTATTCATGAAACAAAATTTATATCACAATTAATTATAAAACTATAATATAAATTAATGGATAATAAAGGCATAGATAGGTTAGGAAGGTATGACAAAACCCTAAACCAATACAAAAGGGGTACGATGCGGTGTAAGTATATTGTTAAGGTAAAAACACATATACAAAAAATGCTATGTTTGGGTTACAAAAGTTAACTAAAGAACATGAAGAATATTTAATACATTACAAGAATATATTTTTCAACGGTTTCACC
>CAMOHE010047756.1:8079-54478 GCA_946598075.1 Artocarpus hirsutus
GTCTTCTCCTTCACTACGTTGTGGGCCATATTCTTTGACAAAATCAAACAGAGCACATCCAACACCTGTTTCTCAAGGAGATTCCACTCCTCATTCTTTATGCCTTCGGGCTTATCACCCAAGGGCAAGTGCAATTTCCTGCTGTAGAGGTAGTCTTCCACTTGCATCCTCTAATAGGAAGAATCTGAACCATCAAATTTGGTGATACCTGTTGCCGACCCTTCTTCGCCCGTCATCGTTCTCAACCCGAACCGAAAGCTCTGATGCCAGTTATTAAGAATTAGGCACCCCTTAATTCTAAGAACACCAAGAACGAATAATTGTAGAAAAAGGAATTAAAAAGGAGACACCAAATTTTTATACAGGTTCTCTAAATTTGTGATTACGTCTTGTTTCTGCCATTGTAGATTCTACTATGATGAAGGAGATAATTACAGATTACAAGAGAAATTTCTATCACACACTCTCAAATTGTGTTTTTCAAATCTCTCTTCTGTCTAGCACTGTCTGTGGGTAATTTTTGAGTATCTCTTCAACTCACACCACAATAGAGTTCTTACACTCAAAAATCATCTCTATATAAACCCTAGCCTCTTTATCTCTACTTAAACACCCTCAAAGAGAGAAAAATTCGCAACTATTTAGAAACCCTAGTAGCCACATGTTGTATATTGTCTTTGGAATGCTGACTTCTGCAGTAAAAAGTCACACAACATAGAGTGTTAGCGTTGCGACGCCCGAATCTGATGATGCATTGTTTTCCCACTGGCGCCACAGCGCTCAGACGCTGCCCCCTCTCTCTTTTTTTTTTTTTTTTTGCTGGCTTATTGATTTGGCTCCATCTACAACAAATAATGTTTTTAATCTCAGCAGGGTCTCAACTTCACATATATACATATATGTATGTATGTATGTATGTATTAATTATTATATAAAGGCCAAATAATTTTCCTTGTGCTTTTATTTTGTTCAAAAAATGCTATAATATTCATGGTTGCAACTATGGTGGAATTAAACCATGAGAGGTTTCTTCTTGAAGGCAAAATGACATATATATTGTTGAATTTAACAGTGGATTCAAACCAAAAACAAGCACTGCAAAAAGAAAATTAAAAAACTCAATTGTTAAGAATTTTTGTGGTTTGGATCCAAATTAGAATCCTAACTAGCTCTCTATAGTCCTTGATGAGTGAGAACAACTTTCATCTTCATCTTCTAAAGGGCAAAATCATTCTTGCCCGTGAATTTCTCAATGTTGTATTTCATTGAGGCCATTGACGAAGAGATTTGAGAAGAAAGATCACAAACCCAAAAACCCAGTGAATATGCCCCATGCTTTGATGCCAGATGTTGAATCCGAGAGTGGATTCAGACCCAAAACAAGCCCTCAAAAAAGAAAATTTGAAAACTCAAAATGTTAAGAATTTTCTACATTTTATATCCAAATTAGAATCTTAGCTCTTTTTAGTCCTTGATGAATGAGAATAGTTTCCATCTTCATCATCCAAAGGGCAAAATCGTTCTTGCTTATGAATTTCTTAATGTCATATTTTTTTGACGCCATTGATAAAGAGATTTGAGAAGAAAGATTGTAAACCTAGAAACCTAGTGAATCTGAGCAATGCTCTGATACTAGATGTTGAATTCGAGAATGGATTCAAACCAAGCAACAAGCACTTAAAAAAGAAAATTTGAAGACTCAAACACCAAGAATTTTCCTTGGTTTGGATCCAAATTGAAATCCTACATCCAACCTAGTCTACTTTGCAGACCAATTATCAAGAAGAAAGTTTACATGCTCAGGATTAACACAAATCCTTTTTGAATTTGTTCTTTCTCTCAATACAAATTTTGAAGCTCTCAAGAACAGAAATAAAGATAGAAGCCATAATGGATTGGGAACGACCGAGAAATGTGGCAGAGATCCGCAGCTTCTTAGGACTTCCAGGATACTATAGGAAATTTGTGAAAGATTTTTCAAAGATAGCAGCACCGTTGACGAGGTTGATTAGGAAGGATGTCAGGTTCAAGTGGAACGAAGAATGTGAGTTCGCTTTTCAAGAATTGAAGAATCGGTAGACTTCAGCACCAGTGTTGATTATTCCCAGCAGTGACGAGTCGTACGAGGTTTATACAGATGCTTCAGGACGTGGACTTGGATATGTGTTGATGCAACATGAACGTGTGGTAGCATATGGATCAAGGCAGTTACGACCTCATGAACGAAATTACCCTACTCGTGATTTAGAGCTCGCGGCAGTGATTCATGCATTGAAGATCTGGAGATGTTATTTGTATGGAGCGACATTTTAGGTTTTCTCTGACCACAAGAGCTTACAGTATTTGTTTACTTAGAGGGATTTGAACTTAAGGCAGCAAAGATGGATAGAATACATGGAGGATTACGATTTCATGTTGCAGTATCATCCCGGGAAAGCTAACGCCATTGCAGATGTGCTCAGTCGAAAATCTTCAGGGATACTTGCATGTTTGGCTCTTGAAGATTGGAAAAGGAATGCGACAGTAAGTAAGTTCGGGCTACAGTATCAAGAAGATTACGATCGCATTTCGGTGTACCACATGGAAATGACCTCAGCTTTTATTCAGATGGTGAAGTAGAATCAATGGCAGGACCAACTTCTTCAAGGAATCTGGACGCAAATTCAGAACGGAGAACAGTTTGAAGAATGGAGGATACATGCGGATAGATCATTGTACTTCAGGGAGCATCTTGCGGTTCCAGCAATTGCAGAAGTAACGAAGGCCGTCATGAACGAAGCTCATAAGTCTCAGTCCGCCATTCATTCGGGGAGTACAAAGATGTTTCGTGACTTGAAGAGGCACCATTGGTGGAGAGGTATGAAAAAGGATGTTTGAGAATACATGGCCAAATGTGCAACTTGTCTTCAGATGAAAGCCAAGCATCAGAAGCCAGCAGGTCAGCTTCAGCCATTTCCTATTCCAGGGTGGAAATGAGAACATGTGACGATGTATTTTTTTACTGGATTGCCGAGGACGAAGCAGTGGCACGATACGATTTGGGTCGTGGTCGACAGATTGACGAAGTCAGCTCATTTCATTCCGTTTAGATCGACGTGTTCGAGGAGGATTCTTGGAGAGTTATATATGCAAAACATAGTTTGGTTATATGGAGTTCTTTTGTCCATCACATCAGATAGGGATACCAAGTTTAATGCTAAATACTAGAGGAGCTTTCAGGAGGCCATGGGCACAGATTTGAACTTCAACACAGCGTTTCAACCTCAGACCGATGGGCAATCTGAGCGGGTTATTGAGATTCTTGAAGACATTCTACGAGCTTGTGCATTAGATTTCGGCAGGAACTGGAAGAAGTACTTGTATCTAGTGGAGTTCGCATACAACAACAGCTATCAATCGAGTATTGGTATGGCACCGTTCGCAGCATTATATGGATGACCGTGTCGATCGCCAGTGTGTTGGGCCGAACCAAAAGATAGAGTTATTCTTGGACCGGATGAGATTCGCGATAGCAATGAGAAGATCGTCGTGATTCGAGACCGTCTGAAAGCAGCTCAGAGTCGACAGAAGAGTTACACAGATAGAACCCTTAGAATTTGAGGTTGGAGACTTTGTTCTTTTGAAGGTATCGCCTCGCAAAGGCATTTCGTGATTTGGAGTAAAAGGAAAGCTCACGCCAAGATATGTTGGACCATTCGAGATTACTCAACGTGTTGGTGTGGTTGCTTATCGACTTAACCTTCCTTCGAAACTTTGGCATGTTCATGACGTATTTCATGTGTCGATGCTTCGAAAATGTCCACATGAGCAGGATAAAATCATTTCGTTCCAGAACGTGCAGATTCAGGAAGACACGACGTATGAAAAAGTGTCGATCTAGATCATCGATCATAAAGTGATTAGCTTGCATCATCGTGAGATTTCATTAGTTAAGGTCGTGTGGCAACATCACGGGGTTGATGAAGCCACTTGGGAATTAGAGTCGAGTATGCGGGAGTTGTGTCCGCATTTGTTTTGTTTTTGAATCGATTTGTAAATTTCGAGGACGAAATTTCTTTTAGGGGTGGAGAGTTGTAACACCCCGAAATTAATTAAATATTATTAATATGTAGAATGGTAGATTAGTGTGCCATAATGATTATTTTAAACTTAATTTGATCATTATGTGAAATTTCTAAATTTATGATATTTTTGATTATTTTAATGATTTTTAATTACTCTTAATTATTTTTAATTGTTGTTTTAAATTTTGAAACAAAACAATTTATCAAATGACCAACACGTCCCACTTTGGAAAACCACGTGCGGGACGTGGTATTGAAAACTGCTTCCCTTCTCTTTATAAATCTCACTCTCTCTCACTCTTCCTCACTCTCACTTGCTTATCTCTCTCTCCTCTCTCTCTCTCTCGGATTTTCTCTCTCTCTCTCATTCTCTCTCTAAATTTTTGAAACAAAATTAGATTTCAAGCTTCAGGTTAGTGGATTGAAGGCTCAGGAACGCAAATTGAGCAACCACAAACTCGAATCAAAGCTTAATCCAAAGTTAGTTTTCAAAATTTTAAAACTTTTTAAATTTTTAAATTTTTCTTGCATTTTGAAATCTAAGCATTTCTAAGCTTAGAAAACCTTCAATCTAGGTTAGATGAACTTAGATTAGCTAGAATACGAACTTCGTTTTATCAAAAATGAATTTGAATCAAGATTTTTCATTTTTCTCTATTTTTCTCCATTTTTGAATTTTTTCAAAAATTTTATTTAAAGCTTGTTTTAAAGCATTAAAAAGTAATCTACTATGTTTTTCTATCAATTATGATGATTACCCATGCCTGAGAATTGAGAAAACAGGTTGAAATTGAAGATTTGGGCTTGGGGAGGCCGAGACCCGTGCTTGAAAAATTCTAAAATTTTTCCAGATCTGCAGGCCGAACTTCATGTTCGGTAGGCCGGATTCATCCGACCGGCAGGCCGAACTTGGAAAACTTCGGCCGACCAGACTTGGACCTCCGGCAGGCCGAACTGCACAATTCGGCCGATCGAACCAGAATGACCGGCAGGCCGATCGGGCATGGTAAAATTTTGTGATTTTTCACTCGTTTTCACTATTTTGAACCCCGATTGAGATTCTAATTTTATAAAATGATTTTATAAACCTAAGTGGCACACTAGGACACCATGAGATAATTTAATAATCTAAGATATCTCAGGTTAGATACTAATAGACCTAGTTTTTATTTAAGGTTGTACGTGGATCCGCAGAGCTAACGTATAGCGGATCGGGATTACGGTGTGGGATACCGGCACGAGTATGGAGGTAGGACTTCTACCCCTTCTTTGGTAGCTAATTTTAAATGTTTTGGTCTCAAAGTGATTTTTAATAAAATATTTTTCAATGATTGGTTGAAAAAGGATTTCTTGTTAACTGTTTTCTTAAACAGTAGATTGAGATGATTTTTTTATAATAAACCTCATAATGAATGCAAATGATCATATTTGGTAAAAAGAGATTTCAATAATTATAAAAAGATATATGTATGTATATATTTTAGAGCATGATGCTATATCAGAGATCGGGTCATGTAGTATGCGATCTTGGGGGCAGGTCTCAAAACCTAGCTGGGCTACTACGGTGATGAATTACATATGGTTTGCCCAAGAAAAGAAAATGGTATTCTTTCTGGTTGACTTATTTAAATTGTTTTGGTAAGATGAAGTTTTTATTAATTTCCATCTATTTATTTATTTATTTATTCTAGTTTGTTTTCTATATTTATTTTATTAATGAAGTTTCTTTCAAAGTTAAATATTTTCAAAATATAGTCCTACTGAGCCTTTCGCTCACGTTTTATTTGTTTTAAAATCTTACCCCATAGGTGATTATCAGCTTAGGATCGGAGAAGAGTCCGCTGACCAGACTTGCAACCAATAGAAGATTTTGGGTAGGTTGTATTACAAAAACTTCAAGGCATGTAAGAACTTAACTTTTTTTTTATTCTGGACTGTGGTTGTATTGTAATATTGTCAGTATTGTGTGCGTGCACAAGATGTAGGCCAGTGGGACCCATTTTAGCCTCACCTCATATTTTGATTATTTTTACTGTTTCTTTATTGTTTATTTTATTATTCTCATTTGTCCGAATATTATAACTGTTTGTTTTAAATAAACGTTTTTTTTTAAATTATCACATTTTTATTTATAAAATTTAATCCCTAAAACCTAATTTTTAACTAAATTTTCATTTAATTAATTTAATTAATCTACCACGTCACCTCTCGTACCTCAGAACGTGACATATATATATATATATATAGAGGTTCGAAATTAACAAAATCAACTAGTTGTGTTAAATTTTTCATACGGACGAGTCCTACTGTCCAATTGCAATTGTATACATACACACGCATATATATATATATATATGGATATATGGTCTGTTATATTAACCTTTGAAGTTATATATATATGCTTCATAATATATGTATGTATGTATGTATATTTGTCGCATTTATATACTTGACTCATCATAATAACCCCAATATAGCTTTATTTACAGATGTGCAATAATAAATGGTCGATAAGCCTGCTTCACATAATTTTTGCCAGCCTTGAAAAAAGGAAAAGCATTCGAGCACATGGATTCATTTAACTTTCTATCTACACCTCACAAAACAAAAGGAAGAGAAATTTTTATAAACGTGGTGTATTAAGATTTATTTTTTATAAATAATACGTATGTTTATTTATACATAACTTATAATATGAATAATGGTATGATGTAAACTTTTTTAAATGTGACATAAATAAATAATAAATAAATACTATTTTTAAAAGTATGAGATAAAATGTAATTTTCTCCCAAAAGAACTTGTGGGGCTTCCTTCTACTCCTCCACTAAGAAAAGGAATATTCTTGCAATAATTGAGTGTTAAGCGCATGCTCAAACTGTGAATATTGTATGTATATATGTGTACACTTATGCATATACTACTTATAACTCATTTAAAACTGAGTAAATCCAGCAAAAAGTGAAAAAGAAAATGATCAAAAGAAAAAAGGCATATTTTGGACCTGTGCAAATTAAATTAGGGAAAATGAAATTACTTCCTCATCTACGTTAATATCATGAGCGGGGCTGGGACAAGTACTTCGATTATGGCAAATCATGAATTAATAAACCGGTCTGTCAGTAGGACACAATTCAGGTGCTATTTTTAACCAAATCAAATTATAATTAATTAAACAAAATGAAAATCATTTGAGATTTAAATAAATTATGAAAATTTAACAGACCTGTAAAAATAATTAGGTGCTATCAATAAGTTATTTTTTTGTATTTTATCAAAGAAATCTCCCACAATTAACTGAAAGTCGCAGCACTACAAAAGATATTGTTATGTAAATATTCGACATGCATGTCCTTGGCACTATGATCACTGTTTTACGACTTTTTACTTTCTCACAAACTAACGGGTCGAGTTGCAGTGCTTCCGCACTTATCATGCTTGTTAATTATCACATGTTTTAAATTTATATGACATATGTTGATTATGTTTTACATTTATACGTCATCTGTCACGCCCTGGAGTACGGAATGTGATGTGGTGGATTAATTAAGTTAATTAAACAGAGATTTAGTTAAAATTTAGGTTTTTGAATTTAATTTATCAATAAAAATTTGATAATTTTAAAAATTATTTATTTAAAGCGAGCAGTTATAATATTCGAACAGATAAAATAATAGAATAAAACAAGCGATTAGAAGATAATAAAATAATAAAATAAAATAAAAGGTGAGGCGAGAATGAGTCCCACTAACCCACATCTTTTACATACATACAGTATTGACAATATTACAATACAACCACAGTCCAAAATAAAAGAAAAAGTTAAGATTTTACATGCCTCGAATTGTTGTACTATAACCTACCCAAATCTTTTACTAGTCACAAGTCCAGTCAGCTGACTCTTCTCTGATCCTAAGCTAATATCCACCTAGAGGTAAGATTTTAAAACAAATAAAACGTGAGCGAAAGGCTCAGTAGGACTATAATTTGAAAATATTTAACTTTAAAAGAGATTTCATTAATCAAATAAATATGTAGAAAACAAACTAAAATAAACAAATAAATAGATGAAAATTTAATAAAAGCTTTCCTTACCAAAATAAATTAAATGGGTCGACTAGAAAGAATATCATTTTCTTTTTCTGGGCAAACCATATGTAAATTACCACCGTAGTGGCCCAGCTGGGTTTCGGGACCTGCCCCCAAGGTCGCGCACTATACGACCCGATCTCTGATATGGCATCATGCCCCAAAATATATATATATATATATACATATATATATCTTTTCATGATTATTAAAATCTCTTTTTACCAAACATAATCATTTACATTCATTATGAGGTTTATTATGAAATCCACCTCAATCTACTGTTTGTAAAAACATTCAACAAAATGCTCTTTCAATCAGTTATTGAAAACATCTTGATAAAATCCATTTTAGGCCAAAATCATTTTTAAATCGGGTTACCAAAGGAAAGAGGTAGAAGTCCTATCTCGATACTCGTGTCAGTATTCCACATCAAAATCTCAGTCCGCTATACGTTAGCTCCGCGGATCCACGGACAACCTTAAATGTATAATAGCTTAGCTTATCAATATCTAACTTAAGACATCCTATGTTACTAAATCATCTCAAGGTGTGCTAATGTGCCATTTAAGTTTATAAAATCATTTTACAAAATTGGAGTTTCAATCGAGGTTCAAAACGATGAAAACGAGTGAAAAATCATAAAATTTCCATGCCCAGTCGGCCTGTAGGTCCCCCTGGTTCGGCTGGCTGAACTGCACAGTTTGGCCTGCCGGAAAGCCAAGTCCGATTGGCCAAACTTTTTCAGGTTCGGCCTGCCTGTCGGATGAATCCGGCCTGCCGAACACGAAGTTCGGCTTGCCGATCTGGAAAAATTCTAGAATTTTTCAAGCATGGGTCTCGGCGTCCCTGAGCCCAAATCTTCAATCCTAACTTGTTTTCTCAATTCTCAGGCATGGGTAATGATCATAAATGATAGAAAAACATAGTAGATTACTTTTTAATGCTTTAAAACAAGTTTTAAACAAAATTTTTAGAAAAATCCAAAAATAGAGAAAAATAAAAAATCTTGATTTAAATCCGTTTTTGATAAAACAAAGCTTGTATTCTAGTTATTCTAAGTTCATCTAACCTACATTGAAATATTTCTAAGCTTAGAAAAGCTTAGATTTCAAAATGCAAGAAAATTTGAAAATTTGAAAAAGTTTAGAAAATTTAACACTAACCTCGAATCAAAACTTTAAATCGCGTTTTTGGTCATCAAATCAAATTCCTGAACCTTCAATCCGTCAACCCGAAGCTTGGAGTTGATTTTTCTTTCAAACTTTTTTGAGAGAGAATGAGAGAGAGACAAACCGAGAGAGAGAGAGAGTGAGAGTGCACGGGAGAGAGAGGAGAGAGACGAGTGAAAGTGAGAGAAAGGGAGAGAGAGTGAGGAATTTTATAAAGAGAAATGGAAGGTTGTTTTTAAAAATACCACGTCCCGCACCTGGTTTTCTAAAGTGGGATGTATTAGTCATCTGATGAATTGTTTTGTTTTCAGTATTTAAAATAACAATTAAAAATAATTAAAAGTAACTAAAAATTATTAAAATAATCAAAAATATCATGAATTTTACAAAATGATCCAATTAAGTTTAAAATATTTATTATGACATACTAATTCATCATCTTATATATTAATAATATTTAATTAATTTCAGAGTGTTACATCGTCATTGTCCTCTGTTTGGTAGCCCGAGAAAAAAGAAAAAGTTGTTGTGATACGTGGTTGACTTGATCAATGGACCAAGTGCAGTGTCTTCTTTCATCTCGCTTTTTTGATTAATTGAATTCTGTCAGTCTGGTTTGTGGGCATGGAACGAACTGTTATTTTTTTTTCCTTTGAAATGGAAAGTTTAAAAATTGTGACTTGAAATTTGAATACAAAATCTTAAAAACAAAGGGGAGGTATTTCTAAATATATAGAAAATTTGGGGGAAATCATGATTTGAAACGGATATTCAACTTTCTGTATCAAGCACTTGCTCACATGAGAATTTGAATCAAAGAACCCCTTAAACAATGAAACAAATGTGTAAATTTCTACACCTCTCTGGGGTGTATTAATCTGTACTAATAATCTTTAAACAATATAATATCAGAGCCAAAATTATTCAACGACTTAATTGAAATGGAAGAACCTGTACAAGCTGTGTGTGAACAAACTGAAACCTTGTTAAAAAGGAAGAACCAATTAAAAGCAGTGCATAATCCTCCTGCGAATGCGACGTAGCAAAACACGCATTATTGACCGAAGACGCGGTTAAAGCTACGACGACTAGTCCAATTAATTCCTCAATTATTCTGTGCATGGTATGACCAATGAATAACCATTTGGCTAGTTATCATTTTTTTTTTTTTTTTTGAAATAAACGTACGAGTTACTAAAGAAAACATCTTTGAAGTTGATGGCTTACCTACCACTACCTAAAGCAACTCCCATGAGCACTTTGTTTTATTTTATTTTCTTTTTGTGTCTATAAATACCTTCTAAAGTGCAATCTGCATCATCAAGAATTCTTTCAATTCATTATAAGTTAATGCTTATTAAGTACTTTATAGCTGCAAGTATGAAAATTTTGCTTCTCTTGGCTTCTCTTCTAATTATTGCAACTCCTGATCATGCTCATGCCAGAATCTTAAAAGGTAATTTATAATTCATGTTAGTATTTTTTTCATCGTATGCTTGGAGAAAAACTTTCCAACTCAATTTCCATATATCTAACATATGTTATCATGATTTTTATTTTTCCTTTTCAACAGTGATTGTTAATTCTGCAAGTGACGAGTTGTACATGATGGTAACCAGCGTCTACGGGAGACCAGTGCCTAGCCCGCCGCCACCTCCATTTTCATCTCCGCCTGATCATCAGTCAACTAGAGGAAATACCAGCCCTTGTGACCATGACACCACAAATACTTACAAGGATAATAAAATTAAATGCCTAAGAGCTTATGACTATGTAATTAGGTCACCCTCTTCACCTCCGGTGAGGGCCGCGGAAGGCTTGTCGCGTGACGAACATTATCAGGTTGATGCAAAAAGTCCACCACCGCCTCCCAAAGGGTCCGTTCCGATCACACCACGCAGAACGAGAACCTCGCCAGCTTTTTGCATGCCCGGAAAACCGTGTAGTGCCGGTGGATTTATCATGTAAATTTAATTAATTAAATAGTCTTAATTATTTAGATTTACTACCACCCTAAGCGTCAAATTAGAGGGCGCAGTTGATCGTGAATCTCTCTTGTTTAAGACTAGTACTTGGCAAGTAGCTTAATTAGCACTAAATCTTGTTAGGTAGTTTTCTGTAAGACAATAATCACGTAAAAAACGTACGTGCTAATGTTTAACTAGTGGAATCACCTTTTATTCCAGTACTTTTTGTTCTTATTCTCTGGTCACGGGAAATTTATAGAACTATTTGTTATTTATTATTTATTGTGTCTACCAAATCTACACGGTCAACTCAACTGGATGAGGGTGGGGTTTTAATTTTTAAAGATGAGTTTTTTTGGACGGTATAAACCATTATCACAATAAACACAGTCCTGTGCAATTGTGCATATTGTTTCTCTAATTTCTCGGCAAAAAAAAAAAAAAAGTCGCATACTTTGAGGAACCTGGCGCTTAGAACTTTTTCTTTTTCCTTAATAGGAACTCTTGTTTTTTAGCAATTGATTAATTTTTAGATTCCATTATAAATCAAAATAATTTTGTATCGTACAGTACATTGTAAATTTTTTAATGTGAACATCACAAATCAAACTATTAAAAGGTTAATTGATCAACAGTTAAAACAACAGTTCCTATTGTTTGGAAAAAATAGCCCCTGTCTCATACGATGCCTTTTATTTTGCCTTTATTTGAGAAAATCAAACAAAATACGTACATACGGTAAAAAAAAAACTCTCATCTAATTATAGCATGGAATTTGGAAATGAAGACTTTCCCATTAATAAAAGTATAGCATAGGGTATATAGCTTAGCTAGAAATGGCAACTGGGTGGAATTAAGAAAGGTTAGGATCTCGATAACTCATCTCTCGAAGAAAAATAATCCCTATCCTTACCCTATGATAAATTGAAGGGTCTGAGACAGGTTTTCTTATTACGGGTTCAGAACATCATATGTACTCATGGTACCTCATTTATCTGATTAGTCATTTTCATGATAAAATAAATAATTAATTAATTAATTAATACATCTATATAAAAATAAAATAAAGTTATTTTTTTGTATTTTTATAAATATTATGCTATAAAACATTATACTTAAAATTATATATAGTATAGCATATCATATATAATATATTAATTTAAAAATATGATATGATTAAATGGAATGGGTAAGAGAGGGAAATAGGGTCACAAACTTTTAAAACCATATCTTCCCGTAGCCCATGATAGTTTAAATTTTGAGAAAATCATTTTTTATACCACACTTTTAGAATATATGTTTATTTATGTCACATTTAAAAGTTGTCACATTACCACTTATATTACATATTTAACTTATGTTACATTTAAAATATGTGTGACATTTATAAATGTAAGTTTTAAAATATAGCATTTATTTTCTCTTAATTTTTTAACTCATTTACAACCCTACCATTGAAACCCCCGTTCCATTTAAGGCATGCAGATCCCACGGGTAAACCAGGTATTCACCGCCCCATCTATACTTGTCCAATAGCTGTGTTCATATAATTATTTTAATATTCTTTGTTCGAGTTTACGAGCTATCTTTCAACAATAATATAGTTTACTAATTTAATCATAGTATATATGATTGGAAAAGAAAAAAAAAAAGATGAAGAATTAATCAGAAAATGTTCTCTTATACATGTGTGATGTGTGTAGTACTTTTGGCGTTAATGTTCCGAGTCCAATTATAGCTTTTTTGAGGAAATGTCCAGTTATACTAACATATTATTATACGTTAAAATTCTTAGTTCACTACTTTAATTTTTAAATTAGTCATGGAAGCTCATTTATAATTCTATTCATAGCGTAAAGAGAAGAGGAAGAGAAGAGGAGAAGAAAAGAAGAGGAAGAAGTAGAAACCCGGGCATGCCCAACCAGCAAATCTTACCGCCATCTCTGGCGAACTTACTTCGCCGTCGGCGTCAGACTTCACGCTCCGAGAAGCCCATCGCTGAGCCGTCGTCCATATGGCTGCCAGCACCCGCAAACCCCCTTGCCAGCCGCCGCGAATCTCGTTGCCGTCGAAGCCTCCGCAAATCTCATCGCAGCCCCCACGAACGCTGTCGAGCCCCGCGAACCCCATTGCTTAGCACCCCCAAACACAGTTGTCGCGTCATCGTGAACTCCGTCGTGAGCCTCGAACACTCGCGAAGAGCCGCCGCCATAGAACGGATCTGATTCGCGACGCCTAGCACCGTGAAAAGAAGAGGAAGAGAAAAGGAGAAGAAGAGGAGGACGAGAAGAAGAAGAAGAAGCAGACCTAACTGGAGTGGACTGAGCGGCGCCGGCGATGCAGCGCTGCAGGACTGATGGTGGAGATGGGAGGAGGAAGGAAGAAAAGATGATTCAGTTTTTTTTTTAATTTTTTTTAAATATAAAAAAATCATATGCAGTTGCGTTCGTCTATGTTTTAACGTTCCTTCATCTTTTTTACCGTCGGATATGATCCAGTGGTGTTTAATCATTATCTACCCATGGAGAAAAATCCCGCCCCCGCCGTACCATTTCCCTAAGAAGTATTGATGTTACTATCAAACACACATTTACTTCAAAAGTAATGATAACCAGCCAAATGCTTTTTGACCTTTGGTCCCCATGAAGGCACGCAGAGTACAACCGAGGATGTGGACAAGTCGTCGTTCTTTAACCGTGTTTTGGGTCAATGGTACATGTTTCAATGCAAATTGATTAATACACCTCCAGAGGCGTGGAAATTTAGAATTCAAATAAAAAAAGCGACATGAGAGAAATTGCCTTTGAGCCATTGATCAATTCAACCACATATCAAAGTACCTTTTTTTCTTTTTTCCGACACCAAATGCAGGATAGTTTTGGCATATGTGGCGTATAACAATATCTTTAACAGTGCTTGTTCAAAAGTGTGGAGTTTAATTTGTATGATGAGGAATTATCATTTTATACAGAAGATTCTAGACATCAGCAAAATTTTATGAAGGCGAAGATCAGCAAAAGGCAGTATTATAGTATCAAGATTTGAGCACCTTGGTGCTACAGATAGAGATTTCAAGTACACAAGGTAGAGAGCTCGGCACCCAGTCACTTTTACTTGGGCGCAGCTATGTTTGCAAATTTACCTTTTGCAACCACTTGATATATAGAAACATATGAGAATAATAAAAAGAGAAAAAAAATGCATCTTTTCGCTTGGAAAGTTTATGGACGTGTGATGTCAAGTACTGACCGTAAATCTCATGTGCATGTGTAAGTTGGAATAACTCTTGAAAAAAAAAATATGATCGAGAAGAAGGAATCCATTTCTTCCACTTTGATTTCGCGGTATCTGAATGTCCTGATTTGAACAATAACAAGTGAAACCAGAATATTGAATTTGAAGCCTTTTTCTTTGCCTTTTCTTTTTTTTTTTTTAACAAGATCAAGACTCGTTACTGCACGCTTATAAGTTCCATTTTCTAATAAATTTCCTACCCGACCCCTAAAAAATAAATTAAAATACTAATATTTAAGAGTACAACCGGTTAAATTCTTTGTGGGTGTTTGGAAGGATGGTGAGAACCACTTTTACTGTAGCATGTGAGAGTTTTACACTAGCAATTTTTTTTATTGTTACTGTAATATATAAAAGCTTTTTACTGTTTATAACTGAGTTTGTGGTAAAAATTAAGTAGTTTCTATCACTCCCAAACACCCTGTTTATATATGTGTGTGTGTGCAGAGGGATAAAGAATATGATCGCCATCTTGGAGGTAATACTTTGAAAAGTCATATTGGCCGTACTCGTATGGTACATTTATTACAAGAATAGGTCGTAAAAAATTCTATATTTTTGGTCTTAGCGTTAACGGTTTCATGAGTCAATGTTTTTGGTCTCAGGGGCCTCAGCTTCAGATGCATGTATCATATTAATTATTATGTGGAGGCCAAATAATTTTCCTTTTCCTTTTATTTTGTTGCTGGACAATAATATAGTGTTCAAGATTGTTTAATTAGTTATAATATTAAGGTGGAATTGAACCTTGAGAGGTTTCTTCTTCGAGGCAAAACGACATATATATATATATATCCATATATATTCGAAAGTAACAAAATCAACTAGTTTTGTTAAATTTTTCATACGTATGAGTCCTATTGTCCAATTGAAATAGTATACATATATATATACACACACACATATACGGGTATATAGTCTGTTATATTCACCTTTGATAAGTCTTTGTATCTATATATAATGACCCCTATATAGCTTACTCCATCATAATGACCCATCCAAACTTCGTTACCTCATCTACGTTAATATCATGAACGGTGCTGGGACAAGTACTTCGATTATGGCAAATGTATCAATAGACCGGCCTACCAGTTGGACACAATTTTGAACGTGAGATCAAATTCAAGTACAATTGCTAACCATATATCAAATCAAATTAGAAGCTTTAAAAAATTGAAAATCATTTGAGATTTAAATAAAGTATAACAATTTAACATACCTTTAAAAATAATTGGGTGCTATCAATAAGTTATCTTGGTGGCCGTGGTGCCGATGATCTTGGCGGTTGTCAGCCAGTAACCTCGTGGATACCAATGGTAACCATAGTAGATGCCGAATATGGACTAGTAACCGCACGGATACCAGATACCAGTAGGGAACTATGATGGATACCAACTAGATAGCTTGAGAGTATATTTAGTATTATAAAATATAATATGATGATGTAATGTTACATTTTTTGTAATTATATCTTTTAATGGCATAAATTAAGGGATAATGAGATTTTTTTTTATTTGTGGAGTTAAAATATGTCTTCTGTTTATGAAATTTCTTTATATATCCTATAAAGATATTAATGACCTAAATAATCATATTGTTAATTTTAATTTTTTAAAAAAAAATTAGAATATACGTTTTTAAGATTTCAAACAGATTATAATATCATTATATTTAAAAAAACCCTAAAATTAGGCTATTTGTTGTTTAAATTCAAATTGGTATCCAAAAAACAATTTTAAAATTCCCTTAGCTAAACGATAGAAATTTTTTTTATGTAATCACGATTTTACTGACAAATTAGAATTAGGATGTTGTAATTAAATTAATAATATAGTATTTGTTAGGTCTTTTTCTGTGTCTTACAGATTATACAATTAATATATCACTAAGTTAATGACAAGTAATGACATTCATTTTTAAGACTTCAAGTGGTAATAACATTTCTTCTTCTTTTTTTTGTGATTGGGAATTAAATTAAAGAAATAGTATTTATTGAGTCTTTTTGTGTATCTTATAGGTTATATAATTGATATATCATTAAGTTAATGATACATAATGATATATAATATTTAATGACATTTATTTTTAAGATTTAAAGTGATAATGATACTTTCTATTTAGGGTGTGCTAATGTATGGATTGGTAATACAAACAATATTACATTAAGTTAATAATATTCTTTTTTTAATTGCCTATTGCAATTTTTTTTTAGAAATTCTATTGTAAGTAATTTAATGACATTGATGATTTTTTTTGTTATTCAAGTTATATTGTAATTAATTAATTATATCCATATTTCTCTAATATCATTTTTTCAATGACTCAACTATAAAAAAATAAAGAGATTTGTTAAAAAAATAAATACATGATAGAGTCAACTTAGCCGGTATTTTTAAATCCTCAATATATGTAATTTAAAAAAAGACATATAAATGATATTTATAAAATAAAGATAAATTTTAATTCACTTCTGAAAAAGGATCATATTCTGTAATTTTACCATAAATTAATCTAATTTATATTTTTGTCGCATATATATAAAAATAACTCGCCAAAATCTCTACAGATCACAGAGGACAGCCCCAAAAATGTTTTGGGCTGTTCTAGTCTAAAAGCCCAATTTTATCAGCCCAATTTCAGCTCAGACAAAGGAAGCCCTGCCTTAATAATCTTTAACAATTAAGAATTAGAACTATAAAATGACTTATATAACCTCTCATACTTTTGAACACACGCGTAAATTTTAAGTAAATCTGCAAAACATGAAAGGGTATAACGGACGCAGAGATGTCCAACGTTCACGCACTCATGGAGATGAGAAATCCAAAAATAAAAACGTTGTAAAAATGCCCTTTCTTTTGTTGATCTGAAAAACGTACATACTAACCTCCAAAAAAAAAAAAAAACACATAATACTTGTCTCGTCTCGTCTCGATCAGGTAAAGCCTTTCTCTAATTAAAAATTTATCCTTTTTTTTAGCGATATTTGATTTTCTTAATTTGAAGCTTTAGTGGTGAATTGTTTAGATCATTGGATTTAGTGAATTTTGATCTCTTCCAATAGATTATAGATCTGGTACTTCTTCTATATTTCAGGGTTGCAATCTGTTGCAGATATTTTCTTTCTTTTTCTTTTTAATTTTTTCTTAATTTGTGAAATTCCTTAGTAATGGGTATTAACATTCAGCCCTCTGTGAATTGAACTTTTGTGCTCGCGTTCTTAATTCTTTTTGCTTCTATTGCATCCATATGGGCTTTGTTTTTGCAAAATTCCATCTTTGATTTCAATGTTCGAGTGAAATACTATTCAACGTTATAGAAGATATGTAGAAACTTTTTCCCGAAGGTTTAGCTTAATATTCTAATTATGTGGTCATGATTTTTTTTTTTTTTTTTCTCAGATTCACAGGAATGAACTGGGTACAACGTAAAATCTACCTTTACAATGTCACTTTTGGGCTCTATATGTTAGATTGGTGGGAGCGATGCCTCTTTAGTATCCTTTTATATCTTTTTTTTTTTTTTTTTTACCTTTTCCTCTGGTTAATGATTTTCTTGTATTTGGTTTATTGCCCTTATACAAAATATAGCTTAGATAAGTTATACATCAAATAAGTACACATAAGATGTTTTTCTACAGGTCTTTTGTAGTTTCAGTTCTGCTTTTCTTTTCTTTTCTTTTCTTTTCTCCAATTTAAGAACGATTTATCTGGTTTATCATATGTTTGCTGCTATTGTTTGTGTATCTGCTAGTTCCTTGACATGTGGTAGATACGTTGGTGGTCATCTTGATGTGGTTTGTTCTTTACAATGGATCACGGTACACAGTTGAGTTCTCCAAGAGGTACCATTAGAACCTGCTCCCGCGCTTTTTATCTGGTTTTTTTGGCCATTTGTGGCTTGTTCACTGATAGCATAGCATTGCTTTTTCCTCATATTTTGTTGCTTGCTGTACCTTTTGATTTGTCACCTCTGTAGGATTAAGTCTTGTGTCCATCGAATAGTTGACATTATGTTACTCGTCTCATTGTTTATATTTTAAGTTTTTTGATGATTCTCGGTATTAAAACTTATTCTTGGTGTGGTAGGGATAACCGATACTTTTTCTGTCCTTAAAGTTGCATTGCAGAACGGTGATGTTAATTTTATGCATGCTTGAGGTTGCTATTTACTTTGTTTTAGGAAGTTAAATTGTAACATGATATCTACTTCGTCTTTGATGCTTGGTGTTAGAGTATGGTGACCCGAATTCAAATAAGCTCGACCTGAAAATTCGCGGTGTGACAATTGTGATGAAAGAACAAATATGGGATTTTTCATGAGATCTATGGTGGTATCACATATTTGGGTTTTGTTTATGCTTATATATATATATATATATATATATATATATATATGATGTATTGTATTAGAGTTTAGTATTATCATTTTAGCCTCCCTATTTGCTGTTGTCTTATAATCTGTTTCGAGTTTAGTGATTTTCTTCTTCTTTTCCTACGGCTTTTTTCCATCTTGAGTTTCCGTGTAAAGCTGTGTCTGTTTTTGTTCTTTGTTTTTATTGTACTATTTTTGTAACGCTTGGTTATGTAGTAGACAGCTCTTTGACAAGCGTTATCGTCTTCAAATTTGGACTAATCTTAAACCAGGAACAGAAAATACATAACGATAAAACATGTTATGAAACTGTGCTGCAGCCTCCCATGTGCAAATGCAGATGTTCTGTTGTTGTTTCGACCAAAACTCTTAGGGGTGGATAACAAATCATCTCTCCGTGTGTGTTTTCCTTTTTTTTTTTTTATTTTTTTGTGCGAGTTGACTATCTAAAGGACATGCAATAAGCTTCTGTACATCTGATTCTATATTTTTTTAACAATCACAGGCATCTATGGTAAAATTCAGAAAGCCTAGCTTGAAGCGGAAAAGGAGGATGGAGTAGTAGTGCAGTGTGCGGATCATTTGAATGCCAGTGCAACATGTTACTCTCTGATTCACATAACTTGTGAAAAATATCCAAATGCAGAACCAATTATACATGTTGACAAGTTTTACTTGTTCTTTTTATTTTTATTGTTAAGCATTTTTGGCAGCAACTCTCAGTTGGCCCTTCTGTTTTATTTGTTTTCAGAAGAAATTGTTCTAATGCTTTATCGTGTAGCTGTCTTCTGTTTCGGTGAAATATAAAAGTAGTTGTTCATATTGAAAATATATAGCGAGACCTTAGCATCTCAATCCTAGTTCTGTTTTGGCTTTGCAACAAATTGCTTTATGTAATCGTTCATAAACTATCACAATGCATTAAGCAACTCGAGCCTTTTTCCCCTAAGGGCATATTTGAGTTTCTACTCTATTATAGAGTTGCATATACACGAACATACATAAGTATATGGATGTATGTAAGGCATGTAATTATGTATGTTATACAATGTTATGTCTGTATGCGTGAATGTATACAATATATGCATATGATAATTTATTTTTCTTCTTTCCCTTTATGTTAATTGGAAATTTGAAGTAGTTTGGCAGGCAATGGATACAATAATTAAGCCGTATACAAATAAACAAAAGTGAGAAAATACAAATAATTCTAATATCTTACATAATGTTGCATCGACTGTTCTTCATCTGCTGTAACAGGTTTCTTGTCTTGTTCTCTATTCCATTTTCTATAAAACAAATTATACTAGCTGTTGAAAAAGTAATGTTTGTATCTTAAAGGAAATGGTGTTCTAGATTCAGAATATCTATTACTGTACGTGGATAATATGCTATTGATTATCAAAGAGAGAAGGAAGATAGATAGAATGAAGAAGATCCTCATGTCAGAATTTGATATGAAGGATCTTGGTGTGTGACAATCATTATTTTTCTAACGGGTATTATGGTAATTAAATTAATTATTAGTGTGTCAATTAAAATTTGTTTCATCTAAAATTTAATTTATCCTATTCATTTCTACCTATGTTTAAATTTTCTAAAATTTTTCTATATCTATTTAGTATAGTAACCAAAATGTCTTTAGAACTTCTAATTATTACGAAAATGCCATTTTGGTATTTTGTGTCTAAAAGTCTCTGGAGGAGACATTAAACATCCAACACCCCCTATCTTGTCCCTCCTCAATTATTCTTCTTTTTATTCAACTCCTTGCTCTCTTCTTTTCCTTTCCACGTTTCACTCTCTTGCCTTTCTTTCCTTCCTTCTTTCCTCTTTCTTTCTCTTACACCAACACTTCTCTCTCTTCCTTCCTCTACATTTCTTTTCTTTTCTCTCCTTTTCCAGATGAACAAACAGAGAAAGACCAAAGGAAAACTCAAGTTATTCTATCATAAAATCCACAAACAACTTCTCACAAGCTTAAGAATCAAGGACATTTAAATGTTTTCAAGATAAAATTATAGTTTTGAGCTAAGTTCTAAGGTTAGATTTCTAAAACTTTAACTTTGATTTTAAGTTGTATTTTGGTATGAACATTTATAAGAAATGTGTTTTTTATGATTGTGAATGATTATACATCATTTTTAAGATTAGAAACATGTTACAAACCTAAATTTTAATTGATAATGGATAAAGAACAATCAAAAACCTATCGTTTTTTCAAAACAGATATTTAATAAAAATAGAGGCGTATTTTAGCTTCAAGTGGGATTTGAACCCCCCACCTTTTGGACAAATAAAGAAGGCCAAACCACCAAGATAAGCGTGATTATTTGATAACTTATGTTTCGAAAATAATAAATAGTTTTCTATAAAAAGTTTGTAATTTCAAATAATTTTATTTTAATGAATATCAAACTTTTTTAATTATTTTATTTCTAAATATTTTATAATTATATTATTTATTTTAAAAATTTATTTAACATATTTTGTACCAAAATAAAATTCTTATATTTTAATTTTACCGTTATTTTATAATTTATAAAATTTAAGTTAGAAAAGTGATATTTACAATTTAGTACATTAATGATTATAGCACACTAATAAAAATAAATGATAAATTAACATAATTAAAAATTAGCATGTAAGTTAACGTATGGTTATTTTACACCTTTTAAGATAACGGCGTACTTAGAGCTTATGTGATAAATTTTGTAAGTCAGAAATTATCAATGGATATTTGAAAAGAGGTAAGGATTCTATTACTCATCTTTTGTGAGATTTTTATAGAATTAAAATTGATTGTATTATTGCAAGATATATATGTATATGCTAAACTTCTATTATATGAGTATCACATATAAAACTATGATATGTACTTGTCCTGCATTGTACAACGAGGAACATAATGAATTGACACATGTTGTTGTAAACTGAGCAGCATGATTATGAAAACTGACTTTATAAATAATGATTGAATATAGAGGAATAGTGAGACGTGAAAAATGCGACGGTTACGTCCTTGGGCATGAATACCCTAAAAGGTAAAATAGGGGAGGCGATGATGCTCTTTTGGGTCGAAAGTCCCAGACACAATGTATAAGAATCGACTTGGTAAGAACTCAAGGCTTGATGTCCCCTCACTAGAACACCCTTGGAATGTTTAGAGGATGGCCAAGCGCACCCATTTGGATTTCGATGAGTTGAGTGATACTCTATTTAACATGGATACTTAGGAATAATGATAAATTGTAATATTTGTATCTATGTAATGATTAACTATGGTACCTACAGAATATGATCATAGTAAATCCCATAATCAGGATATGATGAAAACTAACTAACCATGTAGGTTTTAATATGGTAATGGTAAAAACCTAAAGGTGAGTAATGTTTTTCCTACTGAGCATGTTGTCGCTCATTCCCCTATATTTTCGGTTTTTCAAGACTCACCAAGTGTAAGGGGGCTACAAGAAAATAGTTGAGCAAGCTATGTAGCAGTATTACTATGGAATTATATCAATTGTTGAGAACGTTCTTAATAAAAATGTAAGCATCGTTTATTAATTTATGTGACTGTATTAAGATCTATTGAGGGTTGAAATGATGATGATGATAGTTTTACATTATTGAAATTAAAAGTGCTATATTAAACTATGGTTTAATTATTATTTATATATTTTTTTTAGAGTTTTTATCTAAGTCTTGGGCATATTTGTTTTGAAGTTTTATTTTTATTTTTATTTTTATTTTATGATTTTTATTTTATTTATTAAAAACTGTTAACCCCCACTTAGAGGCGTTTCATGGTGCTGGTGGGAAAATATTGGGAATAAATATCAAAACAAGACAGAAGTAGTGGCACAGTGTTTTTGAATAAGCAAAGATACTTACGAAAGCTGGTGGATAAGTTCGCCATGATAGGGTCAAAACCAACAAAGCAACCACTGACAAACCAGTTTCAATTGTCAAAACAACACTGTCCCACAAACAAAGAAGAAATGCAAATGATGGCATAGGTACCATATTCTAATGCAGTTGGTTCTGTAATGCACTCTATGGTATGTTTCAAACTAGATCTTACTTTTGCTATCAATGTGCTAAGTAAAAATATGTCAAACCCTAGGAATGAGCATTGGAAGGCTATGAAATGGCTACTGAGGTGTGACGACTCGCCTTTTCGGGCAATCACTTAACTTTCTTAAACATAGTTCTTAAACATTGATCTTACTTACTTAGTAAGAAAAATACTGACTTAAATTTTTTTTTCTCTAAACATTCTTTAAAACGTACTTAAAAACTATTGCGACCACTGTCGCCATTCAAGTTGAGACGTCGCTCAACACTTGCCTTTAAAACCATTTCAAATCGTTTCTTAATACTTAATAGGAAACATTTAATTATATAAAACAGTTTGTAAACTGTATCTTAAATCTTTGAAAACATTTCTTAATACTTGACTTTATCAAAACTTTGACTTTTTGAACTTTGAAAACATTGTATCAAATAATGAGAAAATATTTTCTTTGTACAGCGAAAACTTACTGTGGTGGTATCTATTCTTAAATCTTCGCATCTGTCCTCTGTAGCATCCAGCTCTTCTAACGAGTCCTACTGGTTGCCCATAAAACCTCCTACAGCATGAAGAAACTTTTTATAAGCTTTCGCTCAGTAAATTCTAACATATTCTCACAAAATCATTTAAAACATGCTTTAAAAAATTTTCTTATAAAAATCTTTTTCTTAAAACACTTTTCGTAAATGTTTTTTATAAACATTTTTCATAACACATTTCTAAAACGTTTGCGTAAATGTTTTTCATAAAGCATTTCTTATACGTTTTTCATAACACGTCATTTATAAACCTTTTCTTGTAAACATGAAAATGTTTTCCATAAACACTTAACATAAACATTTCTCAGAATGTTTTTCATAGCATTTAAATATTTCATAACAAGGAAAACAAGCAAAACTAAAATGCATGTTTCTATTTATGCTCAGTTATGTACTTTCAATTATGAATGTCTTATGAACATTCTTTTTTTACTTTAACTTTCTATCTTTGTTCCTTAACTTTCCTTATCTTACTTTAGCTTTTTATCCTTATTCCTTAACTTTCCTTATCTTACTTTAGCTTTTTATCCTTATTCCTTAACTTTCCTTATCTTACTTTAGTATTCGTATCAATATCATTAATCATGAGATTATAAACATGATGCTTCCCTTGTGGAAGACCTGAGACCATCAAACATCGAGGCATGTACTTCACATCTAGGAAGTCAAACTTTTACTTTACTTTCATTACCTCAAAACAAGGAGGCTAGCATGACACTTTCATTTTACCTTTTTGTTACCTTCTTATTAAATTTAGTGAGCATATCAAATGCCTTCACATCATATGCAGACAAACTTGCAAATCATAGCTTGTACTATAAAATCTATTGCATAACAAATGCATCATATAATGCAAACACATTTTGCAAATCATAACTTGTACACTTTTAAACATTGTGCATTTTACATACAACCATACTTCAATTACATTGAAAATCATAACTTGAACTTTTAAAAACATTATGCATATCAATATACAAATAGACTTTAAACATAACAGTTGCAAATTCATTGTAAATCTTGCTTTGAATCTTTAAAGCATTTTGCATAATGAATGCAACATACTTTAAAAGGAACTTGCATAATAATTGCAAACTCATTTACAAACGTATACATAAATATTTAAAAATCATTTACTTCGTGCTGTAGGTGAAGTTTGAAACTTACTTAGACTTAGCTCTAACGTTCTCTATTCCATTCCTGTCTCATTCCTTTTCCTTCTATTAGTTGGCTTCTGTGTCCTGATCAAATGACACCCAACTTATTAGTTAACTTTCTTTATTATCAATCCACTCGATTGATAATAAAACGTAAACATTAACTTTTCTTTCCTTTTAACTTAACTTGGTACGCTATCGGTTTAGCCTTCTCTGTACTTAACCTTATAACCCATCGGTTTACTTTTCCTTCTCTTAGCTTTGTAACCCACCGGGGTTACTTTTCTTTTTAACCTTGTAACCCACTAGGTTGCCTTTCTTTCCTTACTTGACTTTGTATTCTATGGGGTTACGTTTATTCTTAAGCGTCCCTTAATTAAATTTCTCATTTTACGTGATGGTTTCATTACTTAACGTGTTACAGAACATTTTTTGCCTAAGAATGTTATGCTAAATTGGAGTGTTCGATTCCATTCTAGTCATTTTTTTTAAAAATGACGACTTTACCCCTAACGGGTTTTTCGTCAACTTTGTAACTCTATAAAACCTATTGCTTAATTTTAACGTTTCATTACTTACATATTACACTAAAATTCTTGCTCAAGAGCGTTTTCCAATATTGGGCGATTCGGGTCCGTTTTGACATTTTTTCATAAAATGACCATTTTGCCTTTAACTCTTTTTCTTTCATTCATTCCTTGCCTAAACGTTAAATCCTTTAAAACTTAGCATCTATAATTATTTACTGCCTACAGCAGTGTAAGAAATCAACGTTCCCTAGTGAAAACCTAGTTTTCACACAATTTTACGGCTTTGACCCGAAATACAAAAATATTTACATTTTTGCTCCAGAACCAAAAATGACCAATTTATAGCAAAACATTTAGTTTCTCATAAGGAATAAAACTTACAAAAGTACTATGGTCGAATTCTAAACATTTCATTATGTTTTCTTTTCTTGAAATTTTGTGCCCAAAATTTCGTAAAATTCATAACTTATCAACCGAGCAGAATTTTAAAAAATTATCAACATTTTCCTAACAGTTTCGATGATTTCTATAACTTTTATGTTGTAACTTTTTTAAAATTCCAATGTTTTGGGGGACTTTTTGGCTGATTTTCAAATCTATCAAGAATTAGCAAAACTTTGCAATTTAGTCCCTTTTAGAATTTCACCAAAACCCTTACTTTCTTCTTTCCATCATCATCACCATCAACATATAACATGAAATAACTATGCCTTAATGTCCATATTATATGCCATGGCTTAAACATTTCATTAAACATATAATATGCGTTAAAAACATAAACTTTTTCAAGCATGAAGTTTAGAATTTTACCTAAACTTCACCAAGCCCTTTGACCTCCTTTGAAATGCTCAAAACTTTGTTTTTCCCTCTTCATAAAAACCATGGCAAAACCTCATAAAAATTCCATCCAAAGTTCAAGTGAAATATCAAAATTTCTAAGAAAAAGCTTAAACTTTACCTTGAAAACTCTTCAATCTTCATTTTCTTCACTTAAACTTGTTTTTAGACATTATTTGGAGGCTAGAGATTCACCAAAAATTTGAGAGAGAAAGCCTAGGGGGGGAGTGGTTTTCCATGGAGGTATATGGAACTTTTTTTTTTCTTCCTTCCTTTCTTTCTTCCTTTCTTTCTTTCCTCTCTTTCCACATTTTCTCTTCTTCTTTTTTTCCCACAGTGGAGACCAAGTTTAGTCTCTTATCTTATGGATTAATACAACTCATTTTTTTCTTTTTCTTTTCTTTTTTTTTTCAAAAAGGTGATGAGTCATCACCTTGGTAATCAATTAGATTACCTTGGGTGGCCAAATGTGATTGGGCCACATTATTGGATGTGGTGGCCCAATCAAAACTTTCAAAGTGTCTCACTAAGTTTTTACACAGTCCAAGTTTATACTGACAGTATTTTTCCTATACTGCTAGTATTCTTTTCCATACAATTCATAAGGTTCCATAACCTTCCATATTTATCCACATCCACCACATAATGTAATTCCAATATTATCTTACTTTGTACTGCCTAAATTTATACTAACAGTATTTTTTTATACTATCGATACATTCTCTATACTGTTACAGCATTCCTTATTCATCCGTATTCTCAAAACAGTATTATTCTTATACTGCTTTAACTTAAACAGTCTAATTTCTATACTGCATGACCTTAAACAGTTTAATTTCTACACTGTGTTACTTTTACAGTGATATGTTCATACTGCATAACTCTATCAATCTACTTCCTTACACTTCTAATACTGTATAATTTTTTGTATTATTATACAGTATTTTTCTTCTTAAACTGTATTTCTATCTTACATAATCCTTAACTTATTGTATTTTTAATGTAAGTAAAATGCCTAGGTGTTACATGAGGTATATTGCAGGTACTAAAGACGTTGACCTATGTTATAAGAGTCATGGTAAACAGGTTGATATTGTGGGATATGTTGACTTAGACTATGCTGAGGATAGAGACAGTAGAAAATCAACATCAGCATTTTTCTTAATGAGTGATAATTGTGTGAGCTAGAAGTCACAATTGAAATCTATAGTAGCTTTATCTACTACAGAAGCTGAGTATATGACAGTCATTGAAGCAATAAAGAAAGGTTTGTGGACTCAAAGGTTGCTATAGGAGTTAAAGGTATATAATGAAATAGCTATTGTGTATACAGACAGCCAAAGTGCACTGTATTTGTGCAAGAATTCTTTATTTCATGACAGGACAAAGCATGTCGAAGTTAGGTTGTACTTTATTCGAGAAATAGTCACTTAACGACTAATCAAGGATGAGAAAGTATCAACCGAAGATAATCCAGCTGATGTAGGAACCAAGGTGGTTACTCTTAACAAGTTCAATAAACATGTTAGGAATGAATAATGGTTGACAAAAGAGGGAATCGAGTAGGATCCTTAGGAGGAAGATCTATTTGAAGAATCATATGAGAATTGAGGTGGAGATTGTTGAAAAAGTCAGTTCTAATAAATGATTAAATTTTCCTTTAAATAATCAGTTCAAAGCTTGAAGGCTTTTAGCTTTATAGTTTATTGTTTCTTATTAATCTATGTTATGTAACGTATCTGTTGATGTGTACCATTAGTGTATTGTTGTAATATATATATTTCAGTATAGAGTCACTTCAGATATACGTAAACACATCTTTAACAATCTAGAGAGAGAAAGTACTGAAGAGCAAGAAAGAGTGTAGAGTGAGAGAGGAAATTTTTCTCGGGGAATTTCTTGTTGTAGTTTCATGGGGAAAATCTAGATAGGGAGGTGAGAGAAAAGACAAGAGAGCATTGAGTGTTGTAATCTCTAGTTTTCTGAACTGAACAAGGATAGCAGATCGAATTCTTAAGCAGAGTTCGCGAGGACGTAGACACAATTGACTGAATCTCGATAAATCTGTGTGTTTTCATCTTTGTTCTTTCAAATTCTTTCCAGCTCATTCTTTTGCACAAACACTACAACATGAAGAGAGGCCTCACCATTTTATGGCGGAAAACAGAGTTGTTCCTCAGATTATATGGAGCCACAAAGCAGGATTTGCGGGTATAACTTCTGATAATTGTTATGAAAATTGTTCAACTATATTGCCAATTCAGGGAAGCAGTCAAGTTGTTGTGCCTAATTCTATGTAGAGCAGGAAAACTGGCATGCTGCCATCAATACCAGGCTTGAGTAATAAGACTGCTACTCAACAACCATCTAGCAATGGTCAAAGGGGTGTTAGTCCGGGGCTTCTTTCCAATTTACTTTTTGTTCCTTTAACAATGGACTATGAGGAGAGCTACCTCTTTTGTTCGCCGGGCAACAGGATTACTCCTAAAATTGTAGGGAGTCACAAGATTCAGGATTTGCAAGTAGTGTTTCCAATAATGATTTTCAAGATTTCTCCACCATGTCGCTACTACAGGAAAGCAGCCAAGTTGGGGTGCATGATTCTCGGTGGAGCAGAGCAACATCTGATTCAAGTAGGAGGACTCCAGAATCTTTCATGGCTTCACCTTTTAATACAGTGACAAGAAGCAATTCCGTGCAGGATAAATTTGGTTAGTTCATAGCTGTGATGCTTTTCTGTGCTTTTTATGTATTTTATTCACTATTACTCGGACTATAATATAGTTTCAATTTTAACATTCCTTGAAGATGGTTTCTTTTTTCCCCTGCACTGGTGCTTGTTTGCTCTCTAATTATTGAAACACAGTTATATTCCAGCAACTAAAAAATTGTATCTTCGTTTGCTTTTATTTTTAACTTGGTTACTTGTTTAAGCATTTTGCATGTTTCATCACCGTCCCTGAAAGTATAGCACATAATAGTGCGACGAAATGAGATTCTACACCAGTTCCACATGCAATTTTAGTTTCACTCTCTATCACTTATAGCTATTATATTTCATTGTGATTACCTTAATGGGAACATAATGCTCTTTTGTAACCAAAGACTCAACATTCAGCTTTAGTGCATGTGTGTGTGCACGCACACCGCACACCAAACACATTCCTACTTTTAGAAAATTATAATATGTTAAAGCAATTCCTTCTCCGACGTTACGTTGTTTATTATGTGCACTTTAGTTAGGCCACTGATATCATTTCGGAATTATATATATTTGTTTCCCTTTTAGTATCAAATATGCCATAGTGCCATTTACTCTAGTTTTTGATGCACCAATTTTCTTTTTTAATATTTTTCGGATGCCTTTAGGTAAAATATGTATATATATTTGAGCTTCCGTTCTAATTTTTACAACTCTTCTCAGGGGAGCCTTCTACAGCCAACGAGGGTGGTGCTATGCATGTCTCTGAACGACGTATGTCTTCCATGAAAAAAGGGATTGGATTTTCTCGTAAGAGATATAAGAACTTCCACTCTATTCGACAAAATGTAGAATTTTTGGAATGCATAAATTTTTCTCAGAAACTAGAAAATACATGAAATGACGAGACTGGTTTGGCTGCTATTTGAAGTTTGAACCAGTGAGCATGTCATCCTATTCGGTTGCATGGCTTGACCTGTAATGCATTAGGATGCTTCATGCTTGCATGTGATTTTGTAAACCTCAAGTCACCAGTCCCTTTCGGTGTTTTAGAACCCCTATCAAAGTTGTGACAAGTAGTAGCTACAACTTTAATACTTTGAACATCCTACAGATTTATGGACTTCTCTTGATGGCTTTCCTCATTTTCAGGTCAACAAATTCTAAGTACAAATTTCAATAGAGTTTCTCGAGCTGGTAGTGTTTTGGAGGGGCCCTCTCTTAAAAGGGTTCGCCGGAGTCTTCTCAAGCTACTCTTCAGATTCAACGAAGAAGAAGAAGAAGAACACCTTCATCTGGTCTATCTATCTCAACTCCAGCCCAAAAGTGTTTCACCGATACAAAATTTACGTGAGGTTGCTTCTTCCACATGCTGCCCCTTCTCTGCCGCACCAAGCTTATAATACGTCACTTCAAACCCTACTACAGACTGGTCCAATGCCTCACTACATACCTCTGCCCCAGCCAGTTGCCCCTATGTTGCCGCCACAAATCCAGTTCCTTCTATTTCCACCACAAAGTTCAACTGCTCCACCATTCCCCCCCACAGCTTCGGCATGCTCAGCCTTCCCCACTCCAGGCCAGACTGTCCCAGTCGTCCTGTTTCATCCTGGGCCTGCTATACCTTGCCCGCAACAGCCCCGGAATGCTCCTACTTGCCCACTCCAGCCTGGGAATGCTCCCACTTCCCCACTCCAACCCTGGTGCACTCCATCTCTTCAGCCCTGGAAGCAACCACATCCCCCGCCCGGGTTGCAGACGGCTCAACAAAGACCACCTCGTCCCTGGGCTGCTACTCCGCGTCAATGGCATCCCCCAACTAATGAAGCTTTACGTCAACACCATATCCCTACTCATTAAGTGTTCGAAATAAAATGGGAAGGTATTCTCGAGGTTTCTTTATATTTAGCTTTTCCTTCTTTTAACATCTATACCTGCATTTCAAAAGGCCTACTAACGTCTGTACACTATCATTTTCTATTGTGTCATGAATACTTGACTATATTACATCTTTTTTTTTTCCTGACAAGGACATTGTTTTTAATATGATCTTGACATATTCTGACTTGTTTTTAATATGATCTTGACATATTCTGACTAGAGATGGCTCATGAATAAAATATCTGTCCAATGTCATGCGTGCACCCACTTGCCAAGCGAAATTTATCTGGGCTTATTTGGTGGTAATCCTTGCATCACTTTACCTAGTTTTGCCATGTCTCGTCATGCTAAAGAGAGAAATTTTTCTGACAAACATGAATTCTGATTTGTTGCGGTCACTTAACTAGAAATGTTAACAGTGACTCTTGCATTCAAAATCTGGTAAACATTGACCAATATTGATAAAAACTAAAGGAGTGAATTCCTTTTTTACAGATCCAGATATGAAACCTCAGCCACTTGGGCACAAGTGTCTCATATGCAAGAGGGATCTCTCATTCACAGAAGAAGGCCCTGCTTACATGCCAAGTTGGCCACCACCTGTTGCTGTTCTCCCTTTTGGCCACACCTTTCATGAGCTCTGCTTGCAACGCATCATGCCTGATGGCGAAGCCTCCAATCCCCCTTGCATTCCTTGCGCTACCAGGGAAACTTGACGTATCATTGATTGATGCTTTATCCATTTTTTGCCAGATAGAAATCTGATTTTGGTATCCAAATTTTGAGAGTTTGGTCAAGAATAGATGAGACAAAGATGGAGAATTTCACAAGAAACATGCATTGAATGATATTGATGAAATTTGTCAACTGTATATATTCAAAACTTGTTCAGTAGTAGAGTTAACCACTCATTTTGAAGAGAATGACTAACCCTTTTTGAATTGAGTTCGTAGTAAAGGAAACACTGTACATAGCAGAACTTTACTTTTCTCTCATTTCCATCCTTTTATGATGAATAAAATATGACTCACCTTGGACTTTACACAAATCCGCTCCTCCTTTTATAATTTTAGGACGAGTTTATGAATTAAGTTGTCAACAGAATAATTTTTTAGGGAAGTATGAAATTGGGGGGAAAAAAAATCAGGGGTATAGGTGTATTCAGGAGTGCAAGTGTTAAATAATTAATTATTTAATTATTCGATTTAAACTAAATCACTGTTAATAAATATAGTTTAATGTTGCTATGTTCTATTTCTCAAAACAAAATATTATTATTTTGTAAAACAAAAACAAAAAATCAGGCTACGAGTTAAGAAGCTATGCGGATAATCCTTATGAATATCCCCTCACACGCAAAAAATAAATAAATAAATATAAATATAAATAAAAATGAAGCTCCCACCTAAAGTGATATGCTCCCTCTCTCTCATGCATGAGCCTATCATGCGATTACTTGGCAGTAAAGTTACTTTGGTCTCTCATAGCCATAATAATAATAATAATAATAATAATAATAATAATAATTCCTTTCAAAAAGTAATAATAATTAATTTGTTAATTTTAATTTTGATCCCCAAAGCATGTTCATTTTTTCATTTTGACCTAAACGTTAAAAACTTTATAAATTACACTCTAAATTATGCTCTTTGTCCTATTTTTTTGCTTTTCAGGGCAAAACAACTTTGGTAACCGACTGTGTGACTCTTACATTACCGGTTAGTATCATTTTTTATGGTGCACTTGCGCGCTTGTCTCATCATCTTTAAAATCAATACTCAATAGTCTATGGTTGCACGAGGTTCTCCCAGAAGAAATAATCTATTTTCTGCTGAAAATTAATGAATAGTATTTAACGCTTTGCAAGTGAAATATAATGAGCGAGTAATTAAGAGTTGTTTGTTTGGAGTATTCTTAGAATTTTTTAGATTTAAATCTTTAGAATTTTTTGAATATGTGTTTATTTCTTTCAAAATTCAAATCAAATGAACTTTTAGAATATACGTTTTTAGAGTTCTGACCTCCATAAACTCTTGAGACTTGGATATGTTTGTTACAGTAAAAGCTAAAATTATCTCTTTTATATTTGAGGAAAAAAATCATAACTTATTCATTTGATATCCGATTAAGGCAATTCTTTTTTTATTGTGTTCCTCATGAACAGAGGAATAAATTAAGATCTATATTAAATATTTTTTAGGATCATCAATAATAAGATTCTATTAGATTTGTTAATAAATCAAAAAAAATTTCATTATCTCCCTAAACATACATTCAAATTTTATTCCATATTCAGATTAAAACTTAAATATACATCCAAACGTCAATTTAAATAACAATTTAAATCACTAATTTAAATTATACAACTTAAATTAAATCATTAATTTAAATACATTTAACAAATGAACCTTAATTATTTTTCCCATGGAAGTTAATGGATTAAAAGCTTTACAATTAAAAGTTAAAGAGGGACGTGGGGAACACATGGACAACTGCCGAAGCCTTAAAACTTCCGTCGTACAAAAATATATGAAAAAAAATCTACAAAAAAAATTTCTACAGAACGACAATCTCAGCCGTTGATTCATGGTCCACAGAAAATGAAAATGGCCCCCAAAAAAAAAAAAAGAAAAAAAAAAACAATTATCAATTTTTATACTTTTCTCGTGTAGGTGTCGACAACAACCCAATCCAACAAACAACAACAACAACAACAACAAGAAAGAAAGCTTATTAAACTCTCAAAAAAAACGTTAACCCCACAACAAGAAATAGCTGTCTCTCTCTCTCTGTGTCTGATCTTGTTAGAGGGAGAATCACTCTCTTGTTGAATTCTTGGAACTAGTGTAAGTAAGTTACTTCTTTTCTGGGTGTGTTTTTTTTCTCAGTTCTCTTGTGCTCCATGGAAAATCAGAGCAAGGGAAGGAGAAAGCTTAATAGAGACGGCTTTTTAGATGGCTTCTCTCCTGTTTCAACCACTCGAATTGATTGGAAATTTGGCAAGAGATCAGGTAATGCTAGTAGTACCAATTTTCATTCTTTTTTTTCCCTTTTCTCTCTTTCCTTTTGGGAAATTGGCTTACTGGATGAAGAATTAATTTTGGGTTTTGGTGGTTGCATGTTTTTGGACATGCCCATCAGCTTTTCTTTTTTTTTTTCCTTGGAATTTTTGTTAATTTTATCAAGTTTGCTTCATGGTTTTAAAAGATCTTTCTTTTTACTTGATTTTCTCTTCCAACAAAATTGAAAAAAGATTAAAAAAAAACTTCACTTTTTGGTATTAGCTTGTAGTTTGGAGGACTCTTTCGAAGGAATACTTGTTTTGTTCAGAAATTATGTAAATTTCACTCAACATCAACCTTAATGCTCTTTATTATCACAAAGGAAATTAGAAGCTTTTTTTCTTTCATGTTTTGGAATTCAACGGTTGAGAAAAACAAACAATTTTTTAAGATTTTTTTGACTTTGTTCTTACGTTACTCTTCTTGCGGGTCTGGTTGGAATAGCAAATCGGTTTCATTTCCTCATTGTTATTAACTTATGAACATTATATTCATTTATTTTTTGATATTGTTTTTGTTTTATTTCCTTTTCTTGTTTAGCGTGCCACATCATAACGATAAGGGAGGCGGGGCCATGTGGAAATAATAAAACAATTCATGTGTCGTTTATCGACCGTATCTTGCTCAACTGGGTGCAACTAAAAAATTCCTAATATTTTAGTTCCACCCTTTTTTGTTTTCAGAAATATATGCATATATATATATAATATATAATAGTGACACGTTTAGTTTTCATTGTCAAAGAAACACGTTTAGTTTTTATTCGCCGTATTTCATTTTCATTTGAATGTTAATTTGTCCAAATAAACGTTTTTGTTCGCCGTACTTCATTTTCATTCGAATGTGAATTTGTCCAAATAAATTAAATCTGAGTTGACTGTTTATAGCTGCACAAATATATAGATACATTTATTCTTTTATGTGTGTATGTATAAATGTATTCAAATTGTTGCATGTACGGTCCACTATACATTTATATGTAAATTCAAATTATTGTTATTCTTTTCTTTTGGGTTGTCATATATCAGTGATAACTTTTGTTTACTTAAATAAAATAGGATATACATATCATAAAATGAATTATATTCTACTGTTGGCACCGCACCCAAGTTCTCTGGAAAGCAATATCATGGAATCATAACAGCATTGTTTTGACAGTTGTTTATGCTTGTCCATGATGAGACTCCATACCTAACCCATTTCTCATGATCTCATCAGTCACCTAAATTTTCCATTTTTCTTTCTTGTCCCAAACTGATGTGACTCACAATCATTATCTTTTTTATTTTTTTCCCTTCTTTCTTGGAAAAATACATGTATTGTTACGGTAGTTATTTATTCTCATTCTGTTGCAAGAAGATGACGCACACAATCATTAGTTGTTTGCACAGTTTTGTGGCATGAAGGCATGAATTTGCATATCAATACTTTTTTAAAAATCAGATGCCTCTTTTATTACGTGAAATTTGTTTGCTATCTCAAAATTGGTTGGCGCTAGAATAGAATGGTAACTCGTTTACCAACAGCTAGCTGGAGGAATATAGACAAGGTAACAGAGGACACTGCTAATGAAACTCCCAACAAACAGGAAGAATCTCAATCTCCCGCTGAGAAGAAAAGCGAGGACTACAAGACAGTGGGACCCCCTGAGCTCTCCAAGCGCAGGAAGGCTCTATTTGAACCATTGGGACCTAAAAACAATGTCAACGGAGGGCGACCCTCGAATGAGTCCTTGCTCCCTCCACCTGACTTTGAGTCGGCAACTTATCCCCGGGGATGGCTCATTGGCAAGAAGCGGAAGCTTGTCAATGTCGATGTTGTTGAGAGCATGAGAAGGATTGCCATCCAAGAAATGAACAGAAAGGTGAGAGAGGAGTTAGCAAGGCAATCTCTAATGCCACTATATTAGCACGAAAAATATACAAAATAATATTATTTAACATGGCGTTGCTATTTTAAACGCTATATTTATTTTGCCCCGCAAAGTTTAAAGCCTAGGAATTAAAAAAAAAAAAGAAGCGAAATAATTTTCAAAATGTTGTTGTTTCGGAGATACTTCCCAAGTGTAGTCAGGGAGTCTGAAACTTGTTTGTTTTGCAGGATAGGGAAATTGATGAGCTAAATGAGGTAGTGGATGAGGATGGGAAGGTTTTGGAACAACTACAACAAGAGGTTCTGGAAGAAAAGTGCAAGCGAACTACTCTGGAGAGGGAAAACACAATGTTGAAGGACCAGATCAAATTGCTTATGGAAATGTTGCATGAAGGTGAAGAAGAAGACGAGCCAGTTGGGGATGAGGGTCCCAATGAAGGGCCCTAAACCATATAGATATTGTTGTTTCTTTAGACAAAAAAAACCATATGGGTTTGTTTATTCTTTTATAGATTGGTTTTGAAAAAGAGTCAGAAGCAGGCAAAGTTGCATATACATCCTAGTGTTATTGGTGTTGGTATGCTGGTACTGCTGCCGCTTTTAATACCTTGCTTTGTTACACTGTATATGGTCTATTTGTCTGTGTTCAGAGTTGTGAACGGTACATATCCAAGAAAAAAAAAATAATAATAATAATAATAATATTTTTTTTTTCTTTTTTTGAATCAGATTATTCCTTCATTCTGAAATGCATGTTGGAATGTTGATGGATTTCATATCAAAATTCATTGTTGAAATGTAAGTGTCAAGAACACATAAAGAGACTTGTGAGCTCCAAAGTAGCGAACTAAAGTAGTCAAACTTTTTTATCTTCATAAGAGACTTAACAAAAGTAGCCCAATAAAACGACCAAAAGGGCTTTAGAGTATTTACACAAAGCATTAACTACTAACACTACCGAGTCCCAGGGTAACTACGGCAAGAACAGATTTCCCATGCGATCATGTCAGTCAGCATTCTACTCCAACATAAAATTCTCGACTTCCGAAGCTTTACACACTAAATTAGCGACAACCTGCACAATATATAACAGATCAAACAACTGGACATCTCCGTCTATACCTTCTTACAATATTTGTTGAGGGCACTTGATGAAATTCACTATCTTGCTTGGTTAGCAGAATCTTGTGACAAGTTGAATAGAAACTGCGGTAGAGATGCTATCCTAGGAAGACTCAGAAGAAGATCTCCAAATGAGTCCTTCCTGGACATGACTTGTGCCTGCTTGCAATCAGAAACATCATTGGAGTTCACCCTTTTGGATTCTGCAAGACCTTGAAGACCGTTGCCCTCATTTCCAGATCCAGAAATAGAGTAGATGTCACCAATTTTCTCCTCGGAATTTGAATTGAAATTGCCATCGCTTTTGGCGTTGCAGAGTTGCGACATGGAAGGATCCCTCTGCAGAAGACAACACAGGGAATTGACCCTTGACATAAGGGACTGCTCATTAGAGGACAATGTTTGTTGAGAATCGCTGAACAAGTATTGGGTGATCTCCTCTAGAACGCTTCTTTCATTTTGCTGTTTCCCAGGAAAGGCAGGATTTGAAGACATCTGCTCGGAAAGGCAATGTTCAATGTGGCTCACCAGATCACTCATTGACATCGATGGATGAAGTCCAGGCACTTTTATTTGATCCAAATTGCTGAGGAACTTCGAGTTCTCGGCTCCAAGGCCCTTGAATTCTTCAGTTCCATGGATATTCATGATTCACACGAAAAACAAGTTAGACAAGAGAATAGATAGCTGCAATCTAGTGTCTATGAGAAAAGACATTTTCAGTTTCATATTTACCCGAGCTTGGTGAAGTAATTTCGGAGGAAGCTCTATTAGCAAACTCCTGTTCAGTTTTGGAGGATGACTCAGCACCAGACGTCGACGCCGTATCCTGCAAACCAAAGAAAACAGGTCCCTTGGTCTTCAACTCAAACTCGTGGCTGAATTCATTTGGATCTGGGGTTGTCATAACTCTGGGTTCAAAATATGGAGACTCTAGCACAATTTCTGGCTGCTGACTTAAAAAGTTGAGACGAGGGTCACATTGAATTAGCTTTTCAAAATGCTTCCCCAACATGCCCGGAGGGCACTGTACAAAATGTTGCCTGGCATAATAAACAACCACATCATCACACGTCTACATCCAAACAACATGATACATATGATACAACATAATACATAATATATGTCACCACACATAGAAGTAACATTATTGCAACATAAAAGGGCATTCAAGATTCATCATAGGTTCGTGATTAAAGTCAAAGACGAAAAATTATGCTTCAAGGAACATGGACTAATCATCTCTGAATCACAAAGCTTAAAAATAAGGCAATCACATCTTACAAATTTGGTTTGTTAAGACATACAAGAGTCTCCTCTACCACTTCCCAAAACAAAAATAACTACTTCGATATACCACCAAGTTTCTTTAACTTTTTAGTACTAGGAAAGCTAGTAAAAGTTTCCCAAATAATAATGAAAAAAAAATCCCATTCTGCTTAGATGGTAAGTGCTACTCAAGAAAATACAGAGATAGTCAACACAGACTTATCATTACGCAAATCTATGAATAAAGTACAAAATTTGGTAAACCCATAACTCAAGTATGGAACCAAAAAAAAAAAGGAAGAATCTCATTGGAAATAACTAGTAGACAAATGTATACCTATGTATGCTCGCTTGTCCTCCTGTAAAATCTGATGTCGTCTGCCACAAAGTGTGCTTTCTTGGTTGCGGATTGGTCTCCCTAAAGAAAAGGGGCGGTCTAGCCAGCTACAGCAAACGAGAAAACGAATACGTAACCATGCTCAAAGCAAAGAATAACAATAGTCCAATGAACAAAGCAATTTTGACTCACCACCACATCAAGTGTCCCAGGCCCATCATCTGGGTAGCTTGCCTTGAGAGCCACAATATCTGACCACTGAATTTCTATCTTGTTCTTGAGACTTCCGTCCAGGACTTCCCACACAAGTTTATGCTTTGCAAAGTAACATTTCGCCACTAAATCCCCTTCATACCGCGATTTATACTGCGATTTTCTCAACAATAGCTCAAATTAACAGACACTCAATTGTAAACTATAAATATCCAAACATAAAAACTTGCCCAAATTTCCCCCAAAAATAAAAAAAAGAGTCGGAACTAATCTCAACAAACCTGCCACGTCCCAATCTTGAGAATTGAAGCCGGGAAATTGGCTGCCTTGAGCTTATCAGAAGCACCGAAAGAGGCATTTCCCTTGTGATTTTTCTTGCCTAGAGTTGATAATTTAGCAGCAGCACTGTCTTGTGAGAGCTTCATTTGGATCAAATCAAGAAGAGATGGGCTCTTTCGGAGACGCAAACCCAGTGGACTTGGCTCATCAAGAGGGTTGTATGTCGAGGAAGGAATTGCAAATGTTTCAAGTCCTGTATTCTGATCGCACAACCAAAAAAACAATCACATCAGAAAGTGATAACCGGATTTTCATTTCATTTCATTCATTTCTTTCTTTGTTTCAATCCATCAACGGGTAAGAAAATAATTAATATTGATTACGACGCAATTAACCTAAAGAATTAACAAACAAGGACGATAGAGAAAGTCCGTAATTTCTTTAGATTACGACTGTTTGGATTGAATTTCCTTACGAATGGTAAATCTTTTTTATTCTAAAACAAATTCAAAGCAAAAAAATTCTCCCTTTTCTTTCTCGCAAACAAACGCGGATTAATAAACTCGAAATCAAAATTCCAAAGACGAAGAAGTGGAAAAAAGAAACAATTTTCAATAAGTTATGAATAAAGCAACAGAGGAAAAACGAAGTCACAAAAAAAAAACTTCCTTTTGTTCCTTGGAACAAAACAGAAATTAACAAACTCGAAACTTTAATTCAGGGACAAAAAAGAGGGGCAAAAAAAGAAAAAAGTTTTCAATGAACTAAAATTGAAGCAACGTAATTAAACATTCATAAACCTGAGAAATTGAGTCGAGTTTTGATCGCTTGTGAAGCGGTTCCGACGAGTCGTCGATCTCTAGCTTCACCGGCGCCTTTCTGGAACCCTTGGCTTTCATCGTATCAGCCAGTCCCGAACCCATCAAATAAACCATGGGATTCCGAATCGATTAGGTGACGAACACAAAAAAGACAAACTTTGACCAACTCGCTTCGTTGACTCGGAAGCTCTGTAACAATGGCCTCTCGTCTCTTGGCGGTCGTATAAAAACCAACGGTCACGTGCGTCTCACGTGCAGAGAAATTGCCACGTGTTCAAATTTGAACTGCCAAAGGAGGAGTCCGAGAATTAAAACTTGGATTTACCAAAATGCCCTTCACTTGAGCCATGTTTGCTTTATTAAGGGAGGTTAGTTTTGTCTTAGAATATGAAGACTGGTCAAAGACGTCAGCCTGTTTGGAGTTTAGCGTTCGGTGGTGAGTGGGGCACGTGGAAGGTCATTTGGATAAGATGGTGGGACCCGGTTCGTGAAGGTTCTGACTAATTTCGGCAATGGTGGGGTCACTACAAAAGGAGGGCTGTGATAGGCTGGATGGTGGGTGGTGGTGTTGGCGTGTTTGGACACGTAAGATTTTGCAGTTCAATGGATTTGCTTACGTGTCTTTGTGGATAAACTTTGCTGACATGCGTTTGTCTTCACTTTGTCGATTTCTCCTTTTTATAATTATTTTTTCATTTTTTAATTTAATGGATAATTTTTGGATTTTGTCAAGTTTTTACCCTTTTCGTTATGCTCAAAGTTAAAGCTATTTGTGGAATATTTCTTTTTCTTTTTAATCAACAAAATTTGTGGAATATTTCTTTTTTTTTTAAAATGAAACATTTCAAATTTTTACACATTAATGCTTTGTAAAAAAAAGAACTACATTTTATTATTTTGTTGTGTTTTTTCATTTTTTCTTTAGAGTAATCTGTCAAATTAGTCCTTAAACTATCGCTTTGCCTAAATTTTCCTTGCGATTATCAATTATGTCTGTCACGTAGACTTTTGTTTTCGTCATAGGATGTAGAATAATCCTATTGTGGGGATTCAAAGGCTCTTTATGGAATTATCCACATTTATAACTTGTTGAAAAAAAAAACTCAGAAATGACGTGCTTAATTTTTGTTCTTGAAGAATATATCTAAGCAAAGTAAAAGGAAAACGAATATGTTAATTCTCTCGAAGTATTGTTCAAATTAGTTCTTAAATGAATTTTTTGTAACATAAAATGTATAATTTATCGAATTCAAAGTTTTTGTCCAATTTTAATGTTGTAAATTGTGTCTAATCTACTTTCTTGTGAGATATTATTTAAAAGTTTGAAATAATATTTATTTAATTTTTACATATTTTTCATTAAATGATGTGTCATTATATGATTGATTGAATATCATTTAAAATACAAAAATTAGACAAATGATTTAAGTCTTAATTTATCTATGTGTGCGTGTTTATATATTATTAAATTAGAGAAGAAGAGATTCTATTTCTTTATCTTTGAGTAGAATCAGGTGTAGTTTTATTACTCAACTATGCCTGTACGTAGTCTATTAGGCCGTTTAAAAGAAGAGTTTGAATCATCAGCTGTGAACAATATAAACTTCTGACATGTTACAATGAAAAGCAAAAAATTGCTACAGTATAAAGTTTTCACATGCCACAGTTTTTAAATCAAAATTGTTAGTTCAAATCATTCTTTCAGATGACATATATATATAAAAATGTATATATATATATATATATATGCATTTCAACTTGTAAATCATCTACTAATTAAATCAAATCAGTTTCTATTAAAATCTTTGTGTAAATTAGGTCTCGGATATTTATAAGGCGGGTGGCAGTCACTATAGTTTTAAAATGATTACCATAATTTTTTTTGAAGGTATAAATGATTACCATAATTCGTTCTCACAACTTCTCTGCCTAATTTCAATTGACTTCATCATGCGTTCGCAACAAACAACTTCAAAGATAACAATATCATTATCCGAACAAGATAAGATAATATCATGTCAATGTGACCAGCATTGTTCTTTTATCCCTTCTATCATTATTTTTTTAAAAATTGTCTCCCAAATATTCGCTGTTATTGTTGTGATTTTTGTCGTTTTATTTGGCCCCTGTTGAATTCAAAAGTTTCAGCTAATAAACAATGTAAAGCTTTTAACAGCTACAGTAAAAAACAAAAAATTATTATGTTATAAAATTTTTATATGTTATAATTTTTAAATAAACCTTTTCAATTTCCAACTGTTTTGATTAGTACACTTTTCCATCCGAAATTTAGATAATTGAGCCTCATCCGCAAGCCGCAAATGGCAAAGCCCACTAAATGCGCTAAATATTCCAATCGCCGCATGCTAGTCATAGCAAGAAATTATTCTCTCTTTTTTTTCTTTTTTTTTTTAATTTGAGAGTAAAAATAAATAAATAAAAAGGAGCTATATGCTTCCACGAAATACAGGAATGTTACTTAATTAATTGTATTCAGTGTTTTTCTTCTTGAGGGGATTGTATTTTTTCTCTTTTTTTTGGCTGATTAATTTTAATTGTAATTTTGCTACGAGAAGGGGCCAAAGCATATATACAGGCCTCAAGGGAAGTGGAAACAACTTGACGTAGGACCGGATGGATAGAAAAGAAAATAAAAATAAAAACAGAAGAATTAAACCAAGATAGAGTGGCAGAAAAAAATTAAGGAGAGAAATATAGAAATATATAGAACCATAAAAAAGAGAAAGCAAAGAAAAACGAGAAACGTACAATATTCATTCATCGATCAACTCTGAATAGGACTTAAAAGTACCACTGTGTCTATGGAGATTTCCTTATAAAAGACTTTCAACAAAAATATATATCGCAACATGACTTATTATGTCATATTATGTTTCCTTTCTAGAGATTGGAAAAAAAAAAAAAGAAGAAGAAGTGGCCAACAAAGAAGGATTTAACTCCCTCATATGTTGCTTGACATTAAGGATTCAACAGCTTTTAGAAATTTAAATTAAGAATTACCCATTTATTTGAGCAGTATACAGAATTTATGTCCTTTCTTAAACTTTATAAATTTTTTGTAACATTTTTTCTCATGACATATCGACCCAAAAAGAGAAGAAATTACAAAATGTGCATAACTAAAACATGCAAGTTCAGAGGCACATTTCCTTCAAAAAAAAAAAAAAGTTAAGAGGCACATTCTTTAATTTTCTCTTCTATTATGCGGTGAAACAAAAAGAAGCCCATCTTTTTTTTTTCTGATGGTTGCCGTCTTCTAGTTTAGTCGCATGACAAAATAACGAAACAAAACTCTCACTTTTTTAGAGGTGTGTTTTGTTTCATTTATTTCTTTGGGTCAGAGTACGAAGCCGCCCTTGATTAGACTATAAACTTCCAGCCTTAGAAGAGAAGTCTTTTGTAGCACCCAAGTTTTCTATTTAATGACAAATAGAGTCTCTAACGTAATAATTGATGACAATAATGTTATTACTAATTTATTATTTAGTAATGTTACAGGTAATAGTGACGAAAGGTTCGATATGCTAGGAAATATTCATGACAATTATGTAGGGATTATGGTTATTTATAAATTAATACGTGATATTGTATTTTGTTTTGTTTTAATTAAATAAAGTATGATAAGAAGAAATTAATATGAATTTTGGTTTATGTGTTATAGTATATGATTCATTTATAAGTTAAAATATATTTATATGTGTTGTAAATCAAATATTTATACGTGAATTGTTAAAATATGATAGCACATATATAAGTTTAAAAAGGCCTTGGGCGTTTTATTGATGTGGCTGGCGGCAAGTTTTTGCCGAATAGGAGTAGAAAAAAAAAAAGGAAAAAAAAAAGAAAAAAAAAAGAGTTACACGTTAAAAAAAAGTCTTGGGGTTTTAATCCACACATAAAATCTATATAATGACCTCTTATTAGTAATCTTAGAAACACACTTTATTCCGTATTCATTGTTGTTCATGCTTGGTTTTCTTTGGCTTTATCAAGATTTCTAGGCTTCCTAATTTCATTTATCTTGATAAGTGTATCAATTATTTAATATGATTGTTTGATGTTTTGGTATATTCTGTTAGTCTTAGAATTATTATTATCATCATATAGATCCTTTTATTGTATGTATTTCATGTCAATTGGTGATTGAAAAGAGTTGATGAATTGGTTGTTTTGATTAGCTTCTCATTAAACCCTAGATTGGAGATGTCATAGATTTTTATATTTTTGTTATGTAGATTTTTATGGGTTTATTTTATTATCAATTAGCATCATGTGAATTATGTGTTTACAATTTTAATTAATGTTTTATTAAGTTATGGTTTGGTATTGAATTTTTTTTATGCCTTATGCCTACTTTTCATACAAACACCTAATAGCTATCGTATTTCAATAAATGTTGATTACGTATTGCTTTGTTTATATTTTTCTTATATTTTTCTCAAATAGTAGACATTTTAGCTTTCTTTTGGCTTTTGAATCGCTTTAATCGAAGTTTTCTTTAAATAGTTATGATTTTTCAAAGTTAACCCTGAAAGCTCTATAGTTTTACACAGACTCAAAATTTAGACCGATTTTCGATTACTTTTTCTTCATGCAATTATTGTCAAAATATGGGTGTAATATATCAAATTCTTTGTTTTTGAGTCTAGTTTCTAATGCCATTAGTTTGACTGATTTGGAGTTAAGATGAAATGTTATGGATTTTTAAGTGAATAAAAGTTATTCTGCCTACTTTTGGGGATTATGCCCTAGATTCATAAATTGTGATTTTGTGCTTCTTAATGTTATTATATGAAAGGTGATGTTTAATGATAGTATGAGATGTATAAATGTTGTTAATATTATTATTAGTAACTTATGATCAATATAAATGTTTGGCATGAACTCTTCAAATAAGCGAGCACATTGAAAACCCGAGTCGTCGTGTCACCTAGCATTGAAGGTTGAATAAGTCTAAAAGTCAAGTAAGTATATCTCTCACCTGCAATATGATTGTTCGAAATTAAAAAGATTGATGTTGATGATATGTTATGAAGACGTTTTAAGATGAGGATTTTTAATAATGAAGAAATTGACAGAAAACGATGAAAGATAATGTTATTTTCCCTCATTATTTTATTTGATGGATATTTTTTTTATGAAAACCTATATATGTATTATCTATATTATTTTGATGTTTTAAAAAGGCGTTGTACACTTGAAGGATTGATGGTGATGATGGGGTTCGATGAGTGGACTGACCGGCGAGCGGTCATTTCATCTTTGTCATGGTTGGTTTGGGGGTAGTTCCTTTAGTCTTTCCGTGGCTAGCAAGCTATGATGATGTCGGTACAACGCCAGGGCCCTACTATATGATATTTTGAAGTATTACTATACATATATATTTTTAAAATATATATTTATTTAATGATGAATTTATTTTATTAAACATTGTTAATTGATGAAAATGTTTTATGGGAGTTATGGTGTACTTACTAAGCATTATGCTTACTAAAAGTTTCTCATATTGCAGTCAGGAACGAAAGTTAGGTATAAGGATGGAGGAGCTCGGTGCAAGTGCGTGCGTGGTGGTGGAAACGGAATATCGGAGTAACCTATCTTGAGTTAATGATGATTTAAACTTTTAATCAATTACTTATAATTCCGCAGATTTTAGTTTTTCAATTATTTTATGAGATTTCACAAGTTAAAGATATTTTGATAAGTTTAATGTTTTTGGTAATGTTGTAACTATATTTTTATTTTTTAATGAAGATATTTAATTTGATTAAAAAAGTCTTGTTTCAAAAAAAAAATTCAAACCATTTTTGTATTACTTTGATTATTTAAATTCCATAAAAATCGAATAGATATTATGAGACAATAACTGTGACGTCTCGTGAAAGGATGTTACACCAAGGGAGGCCTAGGCAATGTGTTTTGCTCCCTCATAATGGATCTATGGACAATGGTCAGATCATGTGCTGGGTAGGGCTGTACAAAAAAACCGAAAAAACTGAAACCGACCGAAAAACCGCCCGACCAAAACCAAAAAATTCGGTTTCATACAAACCGAAAAATGTTCGGTTCAGTTAACCGAACCGTCCATTATTGGACTGTTCGGTTTCGGTCTTTAAATTTCGGTTCCGTTTAGAACCGAACCGAACCGAATAAAATATTTCCACATAATTATAGGTGTAAAACCAAAAAACCGAATATTTACACAAAACCGAAAAGCCAAAACCGACCGAAATGTAGATTTGTCTATGTGTCTCATATGTTTATGCTTTTCTCAAAGGGTTATTAAGTGTTTCTCCTTTATACTTTGAAGTAAAGTTTGTTGGTCTCATGAAAATTGAAACAATTAAAAAAACTCAAATAAATATATATCATTTTCTAATATTTTTAATGATTTCAACATAAGTGTCATGACAAATTATAAATGTCAATCGCCCTTATAGTATTCTTTTTAGCATCATTTCAATAAGAACCTAAATAATACACAATACATTGTACTATTTTAGCAATTCTTTAACCAAAAAAATAAAATAAAATGTGGTAAACTGATAGTACGCTTTTTGTATCCTATTAGATTATCATTTGTTAAAAACTGAACCGAACCGACTGAAAAAACCGACCAAGAACGGTCGGTTAACCGACCGAATACTCTTGGTATACGGTGCGGTTTCGGTTTGCCAACTTCAAAAACCGACATTTGCGGTTCGGTAACCGAACCGTCCAAAA
>CAMOHE010047757.1:6139-23355 GCA_946598075.1 Artocarpus hirsutus
TAAAACCTTAGAAGGAATAATAATTGTTTTCCAAAACTTAATAATAAAGAATTCTCAACGTGTAATTTTGAAAGATATAATAACCATTTCTTAAAACTTAATTTCGTAAACCGAATATAATAATATAAATTTATCAATGTGATGATAACGTAATAATAATAATTACGTTTTAACATAACCATAATTATTTCCTTGAACTTTTCTTTTTAAGCATAAGGATGTTTATTTAGCAACTATTACTTTAAGGACATTTATCAATTTAAATAAAACTATTTTCAAAATAATTTTAAATTAAATATTAAAATAAAATCCCATTTAAATGTTCTTTAAAACTTTCTTAAAAATCATTTATATATTTTACTTATAATTTAACATCTTAAACATAACATATTGATATCTTAAAACTTAATCTTTTTAGAACTTATCATGATAATAATTACTTGAAACTTGTTTACTTAAATCGTCATAATAATAATAACTTTCGAAGTATATTCATCTAGGCTTTTATAAAAGTAAATTCCTAAAAACGTATTCATAAAATCCTTACTTATTTTAGCATAAAACTTATATAATCATTTTCTTATTATAAATGATCATAAAATTTTCTCATTTGAAAACTTCGCACATTTATTGCATCAAACCTTCTTAAACTAGCCAAAACATAATTTCTTATATCTTAAACTTTTAAGTTTAAGATACTAATTTCTTAAAGTTTTTCCTTTAAACTTTCATGATAATTTTATAAAACATAACCATAAAATTCATTTCTTAACATAACGTAAAACTTTAATAATCGTTTTTAATCCTAAGAAAATTTATAATTTTCTTACTTAAAAAGTTCGTGTATTTGTTGCATTGTCTATTGCAACATTCTTAAACTTTAAAATTCTTTGAACCAAGGTTATGTAAACGCGAGCTCGGTTTTTAAAGCATAATTACGTAACTTAATTACTTATTCATATGCACATAATTTTCGTAAGATGTAAACATACTAAATTTTGTAAAATAAAACGTGCATAAATTCGTAAAATAAAAATACAAAAATATTACATTGCGTGAGCGATATCCATTCCCATCTTCATCATTCATCCACCGCTTACCACTGCCCATCAAGTGTCGCTGACAGGTTTTCTTACCTACAGCATGAATATACTTAAATGAGCTTTCGCTTAGCAAGTAGGAAATTAGTCTCGCAAAACATAAATAAAAACCATTTTTATAAAAATATGCATGAGTATTTTATGCTTGCTTATCAACCTGAATTATGCTTAATTATTTAAGCTGTATCTTATCTTCTTACTTTGGGCCAGGTGATCGTACCAGTTGCACGTGAGTCTTGGGATGTTAGGGTTCACGAGATCCTAACGTTATCAAGATTATTCATTTCTTTAACATGAAACCTCCTCGTGGGTCGGGAGGTTGGTGCGACACCCTTAACTTGTCATATAAGTTTCACTTGCATTATTGTGTATATGCAGTATGATTTATCACTAGATGACATCACAATTTCATAATTCTTGAATCTTAAATCATAATCATGCTTGACTTGAAGGTGATCAAACAATATAATTTGAATACTGCATGCATCACACATTATTCATCACATCATCATCATGGCGTTTCACATCATTTCATAACATAGCATATCACATCATAACATATAACAGTGTAATAAATTACTGATCATGCATTTTCATAAATTTTGTGAAAATATTTAAAATTAATTTATTTTTAAACTATTCATGCTGTAGGCGAGATTCTTACTTACCTGGACTCCGAACTGAGCGGGTTTAGTTGCATTTCGTCGTATCTGCAGTCTACACAGCATCCTCAGCAGTGCTCCTTGAGCTGCCATGGATGGCTAGGAATACTCCATGGAGATTTATTACTGCTGAAAACAACATTCTGGACTCCGTTACTGCATTTTGAGTCACCTCGATCCGCGTGCAGTTGGTACCAGATGATTTTCACCAGAGTGAAATTAGCTCGAATAGAGGTCACCATAGCGTTCAGAGTCTCGAAACGAGTCAGGAAGTGGTCTCGGATCGTCGATCGGAGGTCCGGACCATAAAAACCTAAAGTGGCGGTTGACCGACCGATGACTGGCGTTGACCGACCGTTGACCCGTCTTTGACCGGTATTGACCGGTAGCAATTGGTCTCTGTTGATGGCTGGGCTCAGGCCTACCCCCCTAATTCGACCCTTTTGAGTTCAATGGAGGTGTCAATTTTGCACAATTTGGCCTTTAACCATGCAGATCGAAGCTCAAAGTGGGCGGAAAAAATGGAGACTTTGATCTCCTATCTCCGACGAAGCTACTGCTCAATTGGGTTGGGGCTTTCCTTCCCCGACGTCCTCTGAATGATTTCGTGTCATCAATTTGGCACAAGACCATCGGGGATGGTGAATCCGACTCTCCCATGGCGGTGACGACGGGGCTTGTTGTTCTCCGACGATCGACGGCCCAATGACAGAATTGATAGAGGCAAAACGCTCCACGGGAGGCTCTGAACATTTTTCCCCTTTCAATTTAGGGTGTGGTGGCTCGAAACACCTTCATCCGTGTCTCACGTGGCTGCGACGGTGGACGGCTTCGATCTCCAACCACCGGTGATGATTGGGAGCAATTGACGGAGGGCTTTTCTTCCCCTCGACGGTCTGAATGTGATGGCCACATCAATTGGGCCCGACGGTGGTCGGAGCTACAAGATCGACGAGCTCCACGATGGCTAGACAGCGGTGACTTCGAACTCTGACGTCGGGCCAAGATGGGGTGCAATTGGGCGGGGGATCTCATTCCCCGTCGCCCTCTGAGTGGAGTGGTGGCGGAGGTGTACCTCAACACCACCGTGAATGGCAGCATCGAGGGGGTAGCACGACGACGAAATACGGTGGCTCTGGCGAAGCTCCTCCGGCCAAAATCGAGCTGTAATATTGGTGTCATTCTCTTCGTTTTTTCATTCTGAGTCCGTTGACACCAAGATCATGTCGATCAGAGCTCAGACGGAGGAGGAATCACGTTGAAAAGATTGCACTTTTCAGAGGCTTAAACCGGCACGTGTGGCTTCCTCCGGTGACGTTTTGGGTGGCACGGCACACCATTAGAACCAGCTCGACGAGAGCTTTCCAATGGTATGGGTGGTGTCAAAAATAGAGGTCGGATCTTGGACTGTGTTTGAGGAGAGAAAGAGAGTAGAGAGAGAAAGTAGAGAGAGAGACGACCTGATTCTATTGGCTGGTCTGATTTTTTTTTTTTTTTTGTATTTATAGACCATTTTGTGGTCTGCACAGTCTAAACCGTGTAGTACCGGGTAGATCAAATTTGATCTGTAACTTTAAAATTTTCATAAATATAACTGTACTTTTAAAAAGTGCATTTTATTTGCACTCTAAAAATAATCACATAAATTTAAAATTTTCTTATTGTATTATTGCGTCACTGCAATATTCATTTTGACATAGAAATCATTTTCATAGATATATCTATACTTTTTGGATTTTGTGATAAAATTTTGAAACAATAACTTTGATATGTTTGTTCTCAAAACCAATGATTAATTATTTTCACAACTATATACATATTTTATGTATATGAATTCTCATAAAGATATTGTGCATTTGAAACTTTGCTCAATATATGTATTATTATTATTTTTAACTTTTAAAAACTTTAAAATGTAATTTAAAACATATATTTTCATTAAAACTTTTCATATTGTAAACTTCAGATTCCATTATAAAAACAACAGTTGTAATTTTATAAAAGTTTTGTAAATTAAATTGACTATCTGAAAGTCAATAAAATTTAAATTCCAAACTTAGCACAATTTTGTGCTTCACGAACTACTTCTTGTAAAGAGCCATTTATGGATCCACATCTTACCAATAGATCAGCGTTTATGGACTCCATCAATGCTCTTCTTTTTCCTTATTATTCACTATTATTTTAATAATTGATATTATTATTATTGTCATTATTATTACAACAATAATAATAACCTTACGTAATTATTAATATATACAATAATTAACTATACACATTCAAAACATTGGAATTCTTGCATCCTTGAACTCGGTGCTCATCAATTTTAATTTATGGTATGGAGCTCATGATCAGTATTTATCTGGGTTTCTTTTACTGACTGATATCACATAGGAATTTCCACATAATCTTAGTAAGTTGAAAATTTCACTTGTGCCAAATAACATCATCTTTTTGGCTCATGTAGAAAATTAATAAATCATACACTCTTGGTTTAGCACATTAAATAATTATTTTTAATTATTTTGATGTACTATCATAACATTACATTATTCCATGTTTCATAAATAAAGCACATAATTTTATGCATTCACAACATTAATTATTTCTAAAGTCTTACGGCTATTAAGACCTTTAAATATACGTGTTAATAAATGCTAAACTTGTACTTTCTTAAGTACTTAGCTAAGTCATGAGGGAAAAACCCTCAATTAATTATAGTTATTAACGTTTGAATTTTTCGGGTTATTACACCTATATCCACCATGTTCACTGTAAGTATACCCCATGTTGTAATTCTAAGGATTATACATGTGAGGTTCATTAAAATAGTGACTTGGAAAAGTACTTGTATACTTACAGTTTTTACTACATTTAAAAGTAAATTAACAAATAAATATAAGGGCTAATACTTTTATAGATATTAATATGATATTTCAACACAATTCTCTTATAATTTCATGATATTTTGTCTGTAAACACTATACTTTTCACAATAATTGGTATATCCATAAAAATATTGATATTTATAAATATTTTTCACAGAAATTTTTAGTATACAAATATTATAACCTTATTTTTATATCAATACTTTCATAATATGAAAGTTTTGATAGAAATATCCACGAAAATACTGATTTTTCAGTGTAAAAGTCCTCTAAAGCGAGGGCTAACTTAGCTAAACATTTTCGGGTCGTTTGGTATTGTTTTTAAAATAGGTGAAAATGTTTTTGTTTTGAAAAATGAGAATTTTTTGAAAATTGTGTTGAGAGTGTTTTTAAAATTTTTACCTCAAAAAATATACGAAAATATTTTTAAAATTCTATGAACAAAAACAAACGGGGCCTTTATGCCTGATTGATACACTAGCAATATGTTGACTTCATGATCCCCCCAAAAAATTGACTTTTGGCTATTGCTTGTAGTTTCCCAGGTTGGAAGCGTGTTTCAAAAGTAGTCCATCCTAACATAAGTGTATGAAATAAAAAAAAAAAAAAAAAAAAAACTTATCCTGTCATGTTAAATATCAAAATCAAACAGAAAAAGAAAAAAGACAATTTAGTGCAAACAATATACACCAATAAGTATCCTCTTTTATCCATTACATCTATTAAAAAAATGGTTTTGATCATATTTGATGGTTTAAAAATAAGCACTAGCGATAAGGATTCTAACGGGAGAAGTATCCAAGGAAAAACGAGAGATTATTATCACATAGGAAAGTACCCAATGCTCCCATATTTTAATTGATTGAATCATGAGATACAAGACAATGTACTACGCCTTGATTTTATATTTTGCTTCTGATACAACTCCTAATTTCAACCTAAAACATAGAAAAAATCATTGAAAAAATAGGATGTTTCTGCCATCTTCCTTTGCTCGGCATCTGAGAATTTCACCCATATATTTCTATATTGGTAAGATATTATCCACTTTAAGCTTAAGTTCTTATAGATTTACTTTTAGGCTCTATCCAGAAGGCCTCGTACTAGGGGAGATATCTTTCATCTTTAAAAACTCATAATCCTCCTTATGTATAGCCAAGAACTTTGGTTGTATTCTTTCAAAAAAAAGAAAGACAAAAGGGATATCGAAGGGAATAAATAATTTGGCCTAAAAGTACGTAATAATTCCTTAGTGTAAAGAAATTCTCAGTTTCAGAAATTCCAATTTGTACGCTTGAAGATCCATGTGGGGTCAGACAATTATATATATATATATATATTTGACCTTAAGCTCATGAAGATAAACTTTGTACCACTGTGAAGGCTAGAATACTTCGAAACTTCAGTGTTTGTCATATCTAAATGGGTGTTTAGAAGGATGGTGGTAATCAGTGGTTAGAACCACTTTCATTGTAACATGTGAGAGCTTTATACTGTAGCAATTTTTTTATTGTTATTGTAGCATGTGAGAGATTTATACTGTTTATAACTGAGTTTCATCACTCAACCAAACTGTATGTAAGTTTGACAAACTAAAATGCTAGTTAATTTATTGCCATATATTATGGGCTAGCTTTACGGAGTAGTTTAAAAACTAATCAAACTAAATTGAAACAAAAATACAATTTTCAAATACCAACCCCTTCTGCAAAAATTTGTTCAACCATGAATTATAAGAAGGCCCAACCAAGTTTTATGCTTATTGTTCTCATCCAATGCCTAATTCTCAAGAACCACATGTCCATTGGAGCTGATACAATCTCTGTGAACCAATCTCTATCTGGAGACCAAACCATCGTCTCCGCAAGCGGAATCTTCGTACTGGGATTCTTTACACCAGGTAATTCTTCAAACTACTACGTAGGCATGTGGTACAAAGATGTCACGCAAACCGTAGTCTGGGTGGCAAATAGAGGAAAACCAGTCTTGGATAGATTTTCTTCAGAACAAAGAATCTCACATGGCAATTTAGTTCTCCTTAATGAGTCCAAACACCCAATTTGGTCCACTGATGTGAATTCCAGTAGTCCACTGATGTGAATTCCTGTAGTTCTCCTTCAATTAAAGCTGTTCTCTTAGACAATGGAAACATCGTCTTGAGAGACGGGTCTAATTTGTCAAAATCAATATTGTAGGAAAGTTTTGATCATCTAACAGATACGTGGCTGCCGGGTAGTAGACTTGGATGCAACAAAAAGACCCACCATAAGCATATTGTCACTTCATGGAAGAATTCAGAGGTTCCATCCCCGGGCCTCTTCTCTGTGGAGCCACTCCCAAGTGAGTTGTCTTTTGTGATCTTGTGGAATAAGTCTAGGATCCACTGGACCACTGGGGCTTGAGATCAAAGCTCTGGAATTTTCAGCTTAATCCCTGAGATGAGGCAGAGTTATTACTACAACTTCACCTTTATTTCAAATGAGGATGAGATGTATTTATCCTATTCTATCATTCCAGGCCAAAAGAAAAGTATCTACACTCCCAATAATAGCAATGGAATATCTAGATTTATGATGGATTATTCAGGTCAGATTACGGAAATGATATTGATGCCTAATAAGGAATGGGATTTGTATTGGTCTCAACCGAGGGAACAATGCAAAGTTGATTCTCTTTGCGGGGCATATGGAAGTTGCAATGAGAAGTCCACACCATCTTGTACTTGTTTGTATGGGTTCAAACCCAAGTCGCAGCATGATTGGGAGTTGAAGGACCACTCCAGCGGGTGCATAAGAAAAACGAAGCTTCAATGTGTGACCAGTAGTCATGCAAATGGCAAGAGAGACGAATTCCTCAAAATTCCAAGCATGTTGTTGCCTGAAGATAAACTATATGAGGAATTAGAGAATATTGCTGCATGTGAATCAATCTGCTTCAACAACTGTTCTTGCACCGCTTATTCTTACGACAGCGCTGGATGTTCAATTTGGAATGGAGATCTTTTAGATCTACAAGCGCTTGATGCAAGTGATAAAAGGGGAAGAAGCCTCCACATCCGATTAGCTGCTTCTGAGCTTCAAGGTACTAAAGACAGAAGGGGACTAGACATTGGTGTTTTGGTTGGTCTGGTTGTTGGGTCAATAATTTTACTAGTGCTTATTTTGTTTTTAGGATTAAGGAGAAATAAGATAGTTTCCATAGGAAATGGAATCGAGGGATCATTGATGGCATTTGGGTACAGAGATTTGCAAAATGCAACAAATAACTTCTCAAAGAAATTGGGTGGAGGAGGCTTTGGTTCAGTCTTCAAAGGAATATTGCCCGACTCTACTATGATAGCAGTGAAGAAGCTTGAAAGTGCTAGTCAGGGAGAGAAGCAATTTCGAGCAGAAGTTAGCACAATTGGGACAATCGAACATGTTAATCTAGTTCGACTAAGAGGGTTCTGCTCACAAGGTACTAAAAAGTTGTTAGTCTATGATTACATGTCCAATGGCTCCTTAGCTTCACACCTTTTCCATAGGGACAATACAAATGTTTTGGATTGGAAAACAAGGTACCAAATTGCACTAGGAACAGCAAGAGGGTTGGTTTATCTGCATGAGAAGTGCAGAGACTGTATCATACATTGTGATATCAAGCCCGAAAATGTTCTTTTAGACAAGGATTTTTGTCCCAAAGTGGCAGATTTCGGATTAGTCAAACTCATTGGGAGGGAATTCAGCCGAGTACTAACAACTATGAGAGGGACAAGAGGTTATCTTGCGCCGAAGTGGATCACTGGAGTAGCAATAACTTCCAAAGCAGATGTCTACTGTAACGCCCCTTTTTACGGATGTTACAGATGTCGTTACTTTCATTTCGTAATACTTTTATTTATAAGATAAACTATTTGATGAAAAGATAATTTGAAAACATAACCCAGGATCCAAGCATTTTTTTTTGTTATATAAATATAAATATACATCAATATATTACTCATTTATAAACATTCCTTAAATAGTTTGTCTCACGAAAATAATCAAGTCATAAAAACACATGGTCAAAATTTCTTACACAATTCGGCAGGCCGAACCTGTGACTTCGACAAGCCGAACTCGATCGGTAAGCCGACAGTCATCCATCGACAGGCTGCCCGAGGCTTTGCAAAACGGGGTTTTAAAATCAATAAGTTCGGCAGGCCGATACTTGACAATCGGCATGCCGATTAAACTCTTCGGTAGTCCGACCAGTAATGGTCGGCAGGCTGAACTGTTATAATAATTTTGTTTTAAAACAAGTTTTATAGTTTCAAATGCAGAAGAAAATTTACAAAATAAAGTCAGAGTGTCATGGTTCAAATCTTAAAAGTCCATCAATTAAACATACTCAAATTTTTAAAAACGTTGTTCATAAATTTTTTAAAAAAGAAAACTTCTTCCTTGGCGTTTTTCGTTTGCAATTCATCTTGCTTAGTTCACACGCCCATCTTGGTCCTCCACCTATTCTATGATTCTTTTACCTTTATCTGCAACATGATATAAACTTGAATAAGCTAATACTTAGTAAGTACATTTGCAAATCTCACAACTTAAAACATTTCATGAACATCATCAACATCATCATAATAGTGCACTAGGCACAGTTTCATAAGGAACATATCTTGCATTATATCAACCATATTAAAACTTATTCGTTTTATCTTAAGGACCCAAGTGTTACACCATAACATCATCATAGGCGCGCCGTCATGAGAGGAGAGGGGTAGCTAATCCCAAACTAAACATGGCATCATAACTTATCATAACATAACATAACATATCATTGGGTGTGCAACACTTATTTAGGTGACACATATATACATATTTATACTTTCATGCTTTGAAAAAAATTATCATCAAAACATGCATAAACTTTTATGCCTTAAAAACTTCATAATAATACTTCATATAAAATCATCATGAGTAATCATCATAAAACTATCATGAACATAGATTTCAAACTTTTCATAAACTCATACTTTTCATAAACTCATTATGTTGCAGGTGAGAATATACTTACCTCTTAAAGCTTACTTAACCTTATCTTGTAGGTGACGACGCCGCAGTCTCGATGTGCTCACTTCACATTGTGTTCATGTCATACATTCATAAAATGGCAATTAATATTTATTTTCAATGAATTAATTATCACAACATAACATCCATTTCATATAACATCATACATACATTCATCTCTTGAAACATAACAATTCATACTACATTTTTTTATTAACCATAAAACATTAAAACAACACTTACACACACTTATATTTCTAACCTTCATAAATTTAAAAATTAATAACTTTATATTCACATACAATTTGATTATCAAATTTGGCAGGAATAAAGATAACACATAAACCTATCACCATGATTTTTCTTTAGTCATAAAAATGTTATTTACTAATTTAAATCAATCACATAACAAACAATACAGAATCTGCCAGCAAAACAATCCAATGAGCATTCCCTACAAACATTCACATAATAAATTATTTACATCCCAAAATAAATCCATAAAAATCCTGCATGAAATAAACACTAAGAACTTCATCATAACAAAAAAATTACCTTAAAATAAATTTCATACAATCCAAAATGGGTGTTTGAATTTATAGACAAAAATAACTATAAACAGTTCAGTCAATGAATTACATGTAATAATTATTCTTAAACAATTAAAATAAATGTATTTAAACCTCAACATTCATATGACATCATATTAACATATAATTATAGTAGTACAAAAATTCTCATCACCAAATAAAATCAATTAATTTAAAAAAAATGTCACACAATAAAAGTTCAACCATTTACCATTAAAACAGTCAAAATACCTAGCATCCATAAAAATTCCATAACACATAAAATATTGATTAAATCATTACCAAACTTTCCAGTCCATAATTTAATATATACATGAACATATTTACCAAATTTTGTGCACAACAACATTCATTTGCATTAAGCAAAAGAACAACACCCATACATATGTGCAACACAACCGATCAGCAATAATTTACTGTGTGTGACGGAGAGAAGAAAATTCATAACTTTTCATAGAAAAATCCAATTGAGGTAAAATTTTGAGGGTTAACACATAACACATACATGAACAATATATAAAAATTTCAGAGCAAAATGACATTCCTAGAAAGAGTTATAGCAGTCGGATTTTAGAGAAGAAATACAATTTCAGAAATACCAAAAAAATGAATTCTTACCTTAAAACAAATTCTTCCCAAGCTTCCTTGAATTTACCCCAACAAAATTTCAATACTTCTTTCAAATAATAGCAGGGAATTCAAGAGGAAGAAGAAGGAGAGAAACATGATAAGAAGAGAGAGAATGAGAGAGAGAAAACGTGTGAGAGAGAGAGCAAGAGCGTTTATGTGAAAATGAAAATGGCGTAAAATATGAGAGATATTTCATAAATTTTCTGATTATGTTTGGGCTAATTTGCGTGGAGAATGGGAAGCAATAAGGGAAGATCATCAATTTTGTAACAATTACCATATTTTGCTTCTTTAAAAATGAGAAAAACTTATCAATTAAGTCCAATCAATCAAAAGTCAAATGTTAATTTTCCTAAAATGAGAAAATTATTCCATAAATGATTAATTGTGCCAATCAATCATAAATAAATCATTCAATCACATAATTAACCTTGTTACAAATTTTGTGGAATTTCTGTTGACTGCTCGTCAGCTGTCATCGGCCTGCCAATGTCTCTCTTCGGCCTGCCGATTCCTGAAGTCCGGCCTGCCGACGATATACCATCAGCCTGCCATTCCGAGGGGGTCATTTCGGCTTGCCGAACTAAATGGTCCGGCCTGCCGATCTGCCATAACATACCATAATTCATCAAAACATTAAATTATCATAAAATTATAATAAAACATATAACATTAATAACATGAACACTTGAGCACATCAATTCCACGTGAGCGTCACCTGTCATAGCACTTAAAATAAAATGGTTAGCACCATTATATTATATATCATACACATACCATAAATATAACACTTAACGTCGTTATTAACATGACATAATCCGTTGCTTGAAAATTTGGCGGGTGTTACATCTACAGCTTTGGAATGATGCTTTTCGAGCTTGTATCAGGGAGAAGAAACTCGGAGCAAAGAGAATCAAGTGGAAAACTAAAGTACTTCCCAAGTATGGCTATAAGTGTTATTGTCGAAGAAGGCGATGTGCTTAATCTATTAGACGAAAGACTAGAAGGTGATGCAAATGCAGAAGAGGTGGAAAGAGTGTGTAAAGTTGCTTGTTGGTGCATTCAAGATGATGAATCTCACAGGCCATAGATGAGTCAAGTAGCTCAAATGCTTGAGGGAATTATGGACGTGTGCCCACCTTCAATTCCGAGATGTCTCCGCTTATTTGAAGACAATGAGGAGAACGTGATATTCTTTGGGAGTACTCATCAAGACGAGAGCACATCATCTATGTTGTATTAGCTGAATAGGAAAGAAAACATGCTCTGTTTCTACTGCTGATTTTGTTTTACGCTCAGTCCTTCCATGTCTTTCTTTTCTTCTTTTTTTTTTTTTTTATTTTTTTTATTTTGGGTGAAAAAAATGTACTTTGCTTTTTCTTTTTACTAACTGCTTTTAAGCCGATCGTTTAATTTTTTATTTTTTTTTGAAGTGTGTAGTTTTCATACATGGGTTTGCTTTGCTTTTGTAGAAATAAGATTGACAAGTTTAAATGAAGTTTCATGTTTCTCAAGATCTCGGATGCTATGACTGATGGAAAGAAAGAAAGGAAGAAAGAAAGAAACACCTACCGTCACAATTTTTTTACCCAGAGAAAAAAAATCTCATGTCTTCCCTGTAGTGAGTACAGGACTACGAAACACATTCCCCACAGGCCACAACTGACCAAGAATTTTAAAAAATATACAAAGTTTTCTTTTACAATATATATATATTTATTTATTTATTTATTTATTAATAAGCACCCATTCGGAATCTTCAACATTGTTCTTTCCAATTTGGATTTATTTTTTGAGACAAGCAGGAAGTTTCTTTTTTTTTTAATCAGGCCGTAAGGTCGTTTGGTATTGTTTTCAAAATATGTGAAAATGTTTTTATTTTAAAAAATGAGAATTTTTTAGAAATTATACTCAAAATGTTTTTAAAATTTTTGTCTTAAAAACTGTGTAAAAATATTTTCAAAAATTTAAAAAACAAAAACAAACAGGGCTATTAACGTGAAAATAACGAGTAAACAATGATTAATAAGAAACGACAACAGTAAACGAAATGACATCATAGCTATCAACAAAAAAGGGAAAGTAAATGAAAGAAAAATCTTTTCTATCCATAGGTTTAAAAGGTGAGCTTTACATATACGTCTTCTTTTTGGACTGTGAATTAAAATACATCACGTAGAAAAAAGTCTTTGAAAAAATACCACAAGCTACTTGTGCTTTTGATAATTTTACTTTTGTATTGATTCTTGTGAGTAGCATACAGTATCAAAATTTTTTTACAAGTGACAAAAGTCAATCCCTTATTCAATAACATAATAGTGGTCATAAATATCTTGGTTAAAACCTCATTACTAACAAAATAATAGACCCCAGTCTAATATGTGTATTTTTGAGATATTTAAGAAATATACCACAAAAAAACCCAATGGATTGAACTTTGCCAGGTTTTAAAAAGTCTTGCATTCACTGCCGCGTTGTTTAAACAAAATTACTTTATTAGACAATTATACCCTTTTGATCAACAAGCATTTCAACAAAAAAAGCCATAAAGCTTAATTGATATGAACTATAAAGCTCAAAGGTATATTTTGTATTTTAAGTATATTGTGTGATATGAATGTAACATTTTCTACAAATATTTTTTCCCTGTGGCATAAATTAATCTAAGCTTAGAATTTGTAGCATGCTTGTAAAGACCCCTTTTTTTAAACTATGTCCTATTATTTATTAGTATGCGGTTATAACCTATGGGTTTAATGTGATTACTCTGAAATCCTTGATAAAAATAACAACAATGTGAGGGCGGCCCTTCATAAGAAATAAATAACAAAGCGATATTACACAGGCTTCAAGTCTAGTTTGCCAAATAACAAAAAAGTAACCACTTTTACTCCTTGTTAAAACGAGTCGTTATTAAAAAAATAGCAGTAATAGCAGCGGGCAAAAACAGAACCAACACACGAGAACAAAAATGTTCTATTTTAATTTCTGCTTAAGAGTTAATTTCTCAGGAACAAAGGCTTTTAAACGATTTTTCATTTTTAATTATGGTATCCTAGATCGTAGAAAGTGGTCTGAACTTTCCAACCTTATTTTTACAAAAGCAAAAGGCCATTTAACAAAACTACCCTGTTGGCTTGAAAGCTTGATGGAACAAAAATCAGGGCACCATACAAAACAGGGGAAAACAAGAACATTTGTTCAGTTTTATATGGTGAAAACATGGAAGAGTGGTGCTCTTGTCCCGAGTATTAATCTGGAAAGAAAAATACATTCTCCTTGTTTTCAGTAAAACATGGGAGATATCGTGTGATTGGAGGCAGGGTCACCTCAATAATACCCTCGAGGATTTAAACTACTTGACCCATTGATTGCCAACTTTACACACTCTTTCAACCTCTTCCAGATTCGCACTACCTTCTAACTTTTCATCTAATAGGCAAAACACATCGTCTCTTTTGACTACTGCACTTATAGCCATACTAAGAAAGTACTTTTGTTTTTTGCTTGATTCTATTTGCTCTGAGTTTCTCCTCCCTGATACAAGCTTGAAAAGCATCATTTCAAAACTGTATGCATCTGCTTTGGATGCAATGGCCACTCCATTTATCCACTATGGAACCCACCAGATTCCATCTCAAAGCTTGCCAGACTCCAACTTGGAACCCACGAGATTCCAACATGGAACCTGTTAGAATACGTAGGAACTCGCTAGGTGTAACGACCCTACTTACGTGACTGTTTCTTAACTACATAATCTTTATATTTAAACATATTTTAAGGTACTCAGATATGCGAAATAATTTTTTTAAACGTAATTTTTATTCTGGTTTAATTTAAAACATAATAATAATTTCTTGAAACTTATTCTTTTAAAACTAATGTAACAATAACTTCTTAAAACTTATTTTTTTCAAACTAGCATAATAATTTCTTAAAAAAACATTTATTTCCCAAACTAGCGTAATAATTCTTTAAAAATTATTCCTTTAATACCTTTTTAAATTTAAAATAAAACTTTTAAAAACACTTCTAAAATTAAAAAGTGTTATAATTTCTTACTAGAAAATTTACGTATACTTGTTGCAACATTTATATATATATATATATATATATATGTCTATATATATTAAGTCTTAAACTTTTTTAAACTGATGTCGAATGACTACAACCTCGATCTCTAGAGCATACTTACGTAATACTACTTAATTATTCATACATACATAATTTATAAAAGAAAACATATTGCAGAAAATAGATTTTGTGTGAGAGGTATCTATTCTCATCTCCACCATCCATCCGTCGCTCGCTACGGCCCATCAAGTATTGGGGACAGATTCCTTATCTACAGCATGAACATACCAAAATGACTTTTGATTCATTAAGTAGGAAGTTAAACTCGCAAAACAAAATTTAAAATCATTTAATAAGATATGCATGAATATTTTTTGCTTGTTTATTAACTTGTTTTATGCTTAATTATTTAAGTCTTATCTTATCTTACGGATTGGACCTTGGTGATTGTAACACCCACCGAATTCTATATAACAGTTTATGACAAATGAGTGGTGACGTTAAGTAATTTCTTTATTTTATGTGTTATGATATATGATATAATGGTACTAACTATTTTATTTTAAATGATATGACAGGTGACGGTCACGTAGAATTGATATGCTTAAAATGTTCATGTCAATTACGTTGCATGTTTATTTATAATTTTTGTAATAATTTAATGCTTTGATGAAATTTTAGTATGATAAGGCAGATCAGTAGGCCAAACCTTCAAGTTTGTTAGGCCGAAATGACCTTCACGAAACAGCAGGCTGGACCTCAAACCTTTGGCAGGCCGAATTGAGTGATCAGTAGGCCAAAGACTGTTGATGAGCAATCAGCAAAAATCACCCAAAATTTGTGACGATGATGATTGATTATGATTAGAATGATTGCTGATTGATTGGCACATTTTTGGCTTAATTGTTCTTATTTTGGGTAACATAACATTTAACTTTTGATTGATTAGATTTAATTGATGAAGTTTCCTCCTTTGAAATTGAGAAATAAAGTAACCTGAACTATTCTTGAAAACTTTGACTTTTTCCCTCAATTCTCTCCATTTTCCACGTGAAGATTGCCCCAATCTTAGTTAGAAAATTTTGTTAAAAAAAAAAAACAAAGAGAGATAAGTTTCCTCTTGCACAATTATTTTTCATGTAAAATTTTTTCTCAAACACACTCTCACTCTCTTTTCTCCTTTTCTTCACGATTTCTTCCTTTCCTCTCCTCTATTTTCTTTCAATACTTAAAAGAAATATTGAAATTTCATTGGGGTAAATTCAAGGAAGCTTGGGAAGAATTTGTTTAAAGGTAAGAACTCATTTTTTGGTATTTCTAAAATTGTATCTCTCTCCTCAATCCAACTGCTATATCTTAGTCTAGGAATTTCATTTTGTTCTGAATTTTTAATATGTTATTCATATATCTGTTATGTGCTAACCCTCAAAATTTGACCTCAATTGGATTTTTTTATGAAAAGTTATGAATTTTCTTCTCTCCATCACTCATAGTAAATTATTGTTGATCGGTTGTGTTGCACATATGTATGGGTGTTGTTCTTAATGCAAATGAAGGTTATTTTCCACCAAATTTGGTAAATATGTTCATGTATACGTTAAGTAATGGACTGGAAAGTATGATGATGATTTAATGAAAATTTTATGTGCTATAGAATTTTTATTGTAGTTAGGTTTTTAGACGGTTTTAACGGTAAATTGTTGAACTTTTATGATGTGATGTTTTTGATCATTTTATGAATTTATTTGATGATGAAATATTTTGTACTTCTGTAGTTATATGTTAATAGGTTGTCTTAAGAATTTTAGAGCCCAAATAATTTATTTTTAATTTTTGGAATATGATAAATGTATGTAACTCACTGCTTACACATAGGAAGTTATTTTTGGTCTCTGCTTTCTAATGCACGGTTTGAACTATTTTTGTGGCGTCCGGCCTAGGCGTACTCCCTCAAGCCTCCATAGGACCTATCTTGCAGGGCCCCCGGACTTATGGCTCTTATTGGTAGACCATCCCCACGTCGCCTACTCATCTGTACTGTCCCCTCTGGGGCCCTCTGGCCCCTCAGGGTTTTTCTTTCGCGTCCCTCGGGTTCGAGAAGGAAATAAGAACCTCTTAAGGGAGGTTTAAGGTTCGAACCCGAGGGACGCGAAAGAAAAACCCTGAGGGGCCAGAGGGCCCTAGAGGGGACAGTACGGATGCGTGGGCGGCACGGGGATGGTCTACCAATAAGAGC
>CAMOHE010047758.1:0-14219 GCA_946598075.1 Artocarpus hirsutus
AAAGAAAAGGAAACTAGACAATAATCAGGCAATTAGCTGATTCTTCTCGCCACTTGTCGCCTCAAATTGGGAAAGTAACTGAAATGGAAAGTAGCCAGGTTATTTGCAGCCATAGGATTATTCGGTCCCTTCTAGAACTTGAATCACGCATTTGTTGGTCTGGATGTCACATGTAATTCCCTCAATGGGCCTCCATGCGATGGCTTGAGCCCAAGATGCTTGAATCAGCCCAATAAGCATTTCTTTGAATTTCTTTGCACGAGCTCTCGTAACCGGACCAATGGGAACTTGAATTGAATCTAAATATGTCTCTTCCCTTGTGCTCTTGCTTGTGCTACCGATGCCCTCATCACAAGATCCCCAAGGAACTTGCAGAACTATACTGCTTCTTTTGAAGCATCACTAGCTGCCACATTCTTAGCCTCCATTGTTAAATCCGAAATGCAATCTTGTTTCATACTTCTCCAACTGATGGCACCGTCACCTAGAGTAAACACAAACCTAAAAGTCGATCTATTCGAATCTAGACAGGATTGAAAATCTAAGTCAGTATATCCTAGAGGAGTCAAATCCTCACTCAAATACATAAGCATATACCCTTAAGTCCTTCTCAAGTACTTTAAAATATGCTTGACTGCAACCTAGTGGTTAGGTTCCGGATTTGCCTGAAATCGACTTACAATCTTGACCACATAACAAATATTTGGTCGTATGCAAAGTAGGGCATATATGAGACTACCCACTACCGAAGCATAAGACACCTTCTTCATGTATTCTCTTTCTTCCTTAGACTTCGGAGAGTCTTTCATAGAAAGAGTAATTCTAGACCTAGATAGTTGCCTACCTTTCTTGGAATCCTACATTGCAAACCTCCTAAGAATTTTATCTATGTAGCTGGCTTGAGACAAAGCTATCATTTTGTTCTTTATATCCCAAAAGATCTAGATACTGAGAATAAAATTAGCTTCTCCCAATCCTTCATATCAAACTGCTTAATCAACCATAATTTGACCGATAACAATGCCCCAACGTCATTACCAATTAGTAGAATGTCATCTATATAGAGCAGTAGAGAGACCACCGTCTCATCCTTAATGTGTTTGTATACATATGGCTCATCTACATTTTGTGAGAACCTATAAGTCTTGATCACCTGATCAAATCTTATGTTCCAAGAACGGGAAGCCTACTTAAGTTCATAAATTGACTTTAGCAGCTTACAAACCTTACCCTCTTAACCATTGACCTTGAACCTGTCTTGTTGTTCCATATAAATGGACTCATCAAGCTAGCCATTTAGAAAAGCCATCTTGACATCTATATGCCAAATCTTGTAGTCGAGAGAGGCAGCTATGGACAAGAAAATTCGGATGGACTAAGCATGGCTACCAGCAAAAAGGTTTCCTCATAATTGATTCCTTCCTTTTGCATGTAACCCTTAGCTACTAGTCTAGCCTTAAAGGTTTCAACCTTTTCCACTCATCTTTTCCTCTTGAAGATCCACTTATACCCTATAGGTTTTACCCCTTCGGGAAGATCCACAAGTTCTTAGACTTGATTAGTCTCCATAGACTTCATCTTTGTGTTCATGGCCTCTGTCCAGAGTTTCGAATCAACATCTTCCATAGCTTCTGCATAAGTATAAGGATCCTTGTCATGTTCATCCGGTTAAGCTAAAAAGGCCTCACCATTAAACATATATCTCTCGAGTTAATGCCCGATCCTCCCATTATGTGGAAGCGCCTTAGGTTGTTGTTTGGGTTCATTTGGTTTTTCTACACTGATCGAAGCGGTTTCCTTTGGAACCCCCAAAGTGATTGGATCACTCCTTAACTCCTCAAGCACCACTTTGCTTCGAGGCTTAAAGTTGTCTATGTAACTCTACTCAAGGAAAGTTGCATTAGTTGAAACCACAACTTTATTTTCCTTTGGGATATAGTAATAACCCCCTTTAGTCCCTTTTGGATATCCTACAAACATGCAAACTTTCAAACGTGCTTCCAACTTATTCGTAACCCTAAATAAGACATAAGCCAAGCATCCTCATATGCGAATATGGTTTAAGGATGTCTTCCTACCTGTCCACAACTAGTGAGGAGTTTTAAGAATAGATTTTGAAGGAACATTGTTCAAAAGATAATATACAATTTATAATGCATATCCCCAAAAGGATAACGGTAATGATAAATAACCCATCATGGACTTGACCATGTCTAACAAGGTCCTATTTCTTCTCTCCACCATGCTTTTCTGCTGTGGAGTGTCTGGCGTAGTTACATGGGATAAGATCCCATTCTCTAATAAGTGTCCTAAGAACTCATCAGAAAGGTATTTTTCATCTTGATCGGATCGAAGTGCCTTTATGGGTCTACCCAATTGCTTTTTCACTTCACCCCAAAACTTCATGAACTTGTCAAAAGTTTTGCTTTTGTGGTGCATCAAGTACACATACCCATACCTTAAGTAATCGTCAATGAAAATGACAAAGTATTCATACCCTCCTCTTGCCCAGATGTTCATTAGTCTTTAAAGATCACTATGCACAAGTTCTAGAACCTCTTCGGCTCCATTGTCCTTAGACTTGAATAGTCTTTTGGTCATTTTACCCTCCAAACAAGATTCACATTGAGGTATAGATTCCACTTGTAAGTGACTTAAAGGTCCATCCGTTACTAACCTTTGAATCCTATTCAGGTTAATATGGCCAAGGCGTAAATGCCAAAGATAAGTCTTATTAAAGTGAGAAGTTTTAAGCCTTTTAGAGTTATTATCATTCATCTTAGCATTAAGTAGTAAGTCCATCTTAGGTTTGATAAAATATAGATTATTTTGCATCCATCTAGTACAAATAAAAAATTAGTTTTTATGAATCACCACTTTATTATTAAAAGAAACCAAATAGGAGTCTTTAAATAAACAAGATACAGAAAATAAATTCCCTTTAAATTTAGGAACATAAAAACAATCTCATAAAAAATAAATTCCTATAATTATCAAAATAAAGATGGATGTCTCCCACTGCTTTAGTTAAGACCAAGGATCCATTGCCCATCTGAAGCGTGAAGTCTTCATGAAGCAGACTTCTTGTTTCTTTGAACCCCTATAGAGAAACACAAATATGATTAGTTGCACTAGAATCTATGACCCAAATGTCACTGAATTCCTCAACCAAACAAGTTTCTAAATATAGAAGATCACATCTATCTTCTCGGGAAAGGAAGTCCTTGCAATTCTTCTTTATATACCCGACCTTTCAGCAAAAGAAGCACTTAAAGCTTCTTAGGGTTTTTCTTCTTCTTCTTCTTCTTCTTCTTGCTCTTGTTGTTAGTAGGAACAAAAAACTTCTCATTCTTGGCCTGTTGTTTCTTTCCATTCTTAGGGTTGGGATTAGAACCAGAAGCAACTGCCAAATTAGCCTTGCCACCCATAAGAGATACCCTAATTCCTTGTTTAGATGATATGTTGGATGAATTACATGGTGCTTCTGTATTCTTAAAAATTGATTTGAAAAGTGGATACCATCAAATACGCATGAAAGAGGGTGATGAATAGAAAACTGCCTTTAAGACAAAATATGGATTGTATGAGTGGTTAGTAATGCTATTTGGTTTAACTAATGCTCCAAGTACATTTATGAGTTTAATGAATCATGTATTATGTGCATTTATTGGCAAGTTTGTTGTTGTGTATTTTGATGATATACTCATTTATAGCAGAGACGTGGACCAACATGTAGCGCATTTAAAATCTGTTTTGGATGTGCTTAGAAAGGAGAAGTTATATGCTAACCTCAAGAAGTGTACTTTTTGCATAGATAAGCTTGTGTTTCTTGGTTTTGTTGTTAGTGCTCAAGGTATACAGGTTGATGAAGAAAAGGTGCGAGCCATCTAGGAGTGGCCGAGTCCAACTATTGTGGGAAGCATACGGAGTTTTCATGGACTTGCTAGTTTCTACAGATTTCAGTACTATAGTCGCACCATTGACTGAAGTGATCAAGAAGAAAGTTGGGTTTAGATGGGGAGAAGAGCAAGAAAGGGCGTTTCAGTTAATCAAGGAGAAGTTGACTAATGCTCCATTGTTATCTTTACCTAATTTTTACAAAACTTTTGAGATTGAATGTGATGCTTCAGGTGTTGGAATTGGTGTCGTTTTAATGTAGGAAGGGAGACCAATAGCATATTTCAGTGAGAAGCTGAATGGGGCAACTCTTAATTACCCAACTTATGATAAAGGGTTGTATGCGTTGGTTTGGGCATTAGAGACGTGGCAGCACTACCTATGGCTAAAGGAGTTCGTGATTCATACCGATCATGAGTCCCTGAAACACTTGAAAGGCCAATACAAGCTGAACAAGAGGCATGCTCGTTGTGTGGAATTCATAGAAACGTTTTCGTATGTCATTTGCTACAAGCAAGGTAAGGAAAATATCATTGCCGATGCGCTTTCCCGCAGGTATGTCATCTCAACTCTTAATGCTAAACTACTAGGTTTTGAACACATTAAAGAGCTATATGTTGATGACTGTGACTTTAGTACTGAGTATCAAGCTTGTGAGAGATTTGCTAGTGATAAGTACTTTAGGCATGAGGGATACTTTTCGGGAGAATAAATTGTGTGTGCCTAATTGTTTGTTAAGAGATTTTCTAGTGAGAGAATCCCATGGGGGAGGATTGATGGGACATTTTACAGGAACACTTCTAGTGGCCACATATGAAATGAGATGTTGAGAGGCTTTGTGGTAATGTGTAACTTGTAGGCAGGCTAACTCAAGAGTGTAGCCCCACGGTTTGTACACTCCTTTACGAATACCTAGTGAACCCTAGACTGATATTTCGATGCATTTTGTGCTAGGTTTGTTGAGGTCAAAACGGGGAAGAGACTCGATATTTGTGATCGTGGATAGGTTTTCCAATATAGCACATTTTATTCCATGCCACAAGACAGATGATGTTCCAATGTTGCTGATTTGTTCTTTAGGAAAATTGTGAGACTTCATGGTATGCCTAGGACAATTGTTTCTGATAGGGACGCCAAGTTCTTAAGCTACTTTTGGAAGACTTTGTGGGCTAAGTTAGGGACTAAGCTATTGTTTTCGACTACTTGTCACCCTCAAACTGATGGTCAAATAGAAGTTGTGAATAGAACCTTATCTACTTTATTGCGGGCTGTCATTAGAAAGAACGTCAAAACTTGGAAGGAGTGTTTACCACATGTTGAGTTTGCTTATAATTGATTTGTTCATTCTGCTACTCAATTTTCATAGTTTGAAATTGTTTATGGTTTTAATCCTTTAACTCCTTTGGATTTAATGCCATTACCTTTGTCTGAGTGTGTGAATTTAGATGGAAAAAGAAAAGCTAACCTTGTTAAGTAGATACATGAGAAGGCAAGACTCAACATCGAGCGAAGGACTAAGCAATACACTAAACAAGCCAACAAAGGGTGTCACAAGCTCATCTTCAAACCCGGCGATTGGGTGTGGTTGCACTTACGCAAGAAACGGTTTCTGAAACAAAGGAAATCCAAGCTGTTGCCTAGAGGGGACAGTCCTTTTCAAATTCTTGAAAGGATCAATGATAATGCGTACAAGCTAGACTTGCCAGGTGAGTATGGTGTAAGTACCACCTTTAATGTTTCTGATCTAAGTCCTTTTGATGTAGGCGACGATTTGAGGACAAATCCCTCTCAAGAGGAGGGGAATGATGAGGACATCAGTAGCACAAGCAAAAGCACGCGGGAAGAGACATATTCAGATCCAATTCAAGTTCCCATTGGTCCGGTTACGAGAGCTCGTGCGAAGAAGTTCAAAGAAACACTTATTGGGCTGATTCAAGCAACTTGGGCTCAAGCTATTATGTGGAGGCCCATTGAGGGAATTGCATGTGACATCTAGACCAACAAATGCATGATTCAAGTTCTAGAAAGGATTGAGTAATCATGTTCGCAGAATCAACAAATAATTAAGCTACTTTCCATTTCAGTTACTTTCCTGTTTTGAGGTGACAAGTGGCGAGAAGAATAAGCTATTTACCTATTTATTGTCTAGTTTCCTTTTCTTTTAGAAAACATGCATTTCCTTTATTTCATATTATTGTAAGGCTTTTAAGCCATTTAGGGAACTTATCTTATTTGCTATAGATTGGGCCTTTTTTTGGCTGGTAATTGATTTGCCCGAAATTTCATGGGCAATTAGGAGCTGAAAATTTACAAAGGGGAAACCACTATATATTGTAACGAATTTCATTCAATGGACATCAGTTTTACACACAATTTGAGGTTTAATTCTCTTCGGTTCCTAAACAAACTATTCAAACTTATTGAAAAATTTCGTGGCATTCATTGACTCATCAATCAGTCCGTCCATAGCTGATTGTGTCTTCCTCACATACCAAGGTTTGTGCTTCTTGTTAAGTATCAAGTCGCAGTTCCATTCAAAATCGATTGGGAATTTCAAACTTGGAGATCAATTTTGGTTAGGGTCGCGTCAGTTCTTGGCGGGGTTCGTATACCATATGATATGGACCTACTAACTCCACCCCAAAAGCTAGCTCGTGAGGGGAGGATTGTGAACACATATATATAACACCCAAGACCTCTCCTGCTAACCGATGTGGGACACATCATTCCCGACCCCTTTAGACTACATGTCCTCGTGCAAGAAACCTTTGTACATGCACCCACCGACCAGTCAAGAGTAGGCTCTGATACCATATGATATGGACCCACCTGACTCCACCCCAAAAGCTAGCTCGTGAGAGGAGGATTGCGAACCCATATATATAACACCCAAGACCTCTCTTGCTAATCGATGTGGGACACATCAATATATGTGTTAAAAATATTTCAAATGTTCTGTACGAACCCCAAGACCTCTCAAGTTGAGTGGAATAGTGACCCATTGCTTAGCAAAGCAAGAGCCTTGGTATGATGGAGACACCACAAATTGGTATGGAAAGTCCATTTGATAAGTTAATTGAATGCCATAAGGAATCCTTGATAAGTTCGGATAAGTTTCTTCAAGAACTCAAGAAGAATAACTTTCAATATGAATGATCATCAGAAATGAATTGCATAATTTGAAAGATGGCCTTATATGGCCGAAAATTCACATAGGGTTTATGTTTAAATTTAAAATTCCTAATCTACCCTTAATGAAAGTAACGCCTAAATAAAGCCCTAGGATGGAATTATTTAACTTAAGATTCCTCCTCCTAATCACGCCTATAATAAAGCCTAAACAAAGACTGTAAATTTCAAAATTTGAAACTGAAACATAAACCAAATTAAGATTACAGAGAATTCAAATCTTGAATCTTGAATATCAACTTAATTCTTTGCTGGACACACCAGTCCTACATGTGTACGTGTATGGAATGAATATGCAAGTTGGCCATGCAAGGACTCAATGCGCGTGTATGGCTGATTGCCTCCCTTTCGGCTCTACTTTGATGAGCAAAACCAACCTTTGTTCACCCTCAGTAGTAAACACACTCTCTTCTTGTTGTAGAACTCTTTGGACCAAGTTATTCAGCTCTTCATTGAATCTTTTAGCTCAAGCCCTCATCATTGGGCCAATTGGAACTTGAACCAGATCATGAAAATTCCTTACAGCCTTGATGTCCTCATCATTCCCCCCCTCTTAAGAAGGATTTGTCCTTAAATCAACACCTGCATCAAAAGCACTCAAGTCAGAAACATTGAAAGCAGCGTTAACACTATACTCACCTGGTAAGTCAAGTCTATAGGCATTGTCATTGATCCGTTCTAGCACTTGAAAAGGACCGTCTCCTCGGAGTAGCAACTTAGAACGTCTTTGTGCTGGAAATCGTTCTTTCCTCATGTGTAACCACACCCAATCAAGGGGCTCAAAAACCATCTTTTGACATCCCTTGTTAGCTTGCTTGATGTATTGTTCAGTTTTCTTCTCTATGTTAAGCCGTGCCCTCTCATGGAGTTGCTTCACAAATTCTGCCTTCTTCTTACCATCTAAGTTCACATGCTCAGAAACAAGTAAAGGTGTTAAATCCAAAGGAGTTAAGGGATTAAAACCATAAACGATTTCAAATGATGAAACTTAGTATAGTCAATCCTCCCAGGTCGTAATGTTCTTACTAATGATAGGCCTCAACAAAGTGGATAAAGTCCTATTAACTACTTCTGTCTGACCATCAGTTTGAGGATGACAAGTAGTAGAAAACAAAAGTTTTGTTCCTAGTTTTCCCCATAATGTCTTCCAACAGTAACTCAAGAACTTAGCATCCCGATCTGAAATGATTATCCTAGGCATACCATGTAACCGCACAATCTCCCTAAAGAACAAATCTGCAACATAAGAAGCATCATAGTCTTATGACAAGGGATAAAATGAGCCATCTTAGAAAAACGATCTACAACCACGAAGATTGAATCCCTTCCATGCCTACTCCTAGGTAAACCCAAAACAAAGTCCATTGAAACATCAATCCAAGGTGAGCTAGGAATAGGTAAGGGCATGTAAAGACCCTTCAATTGATTCCTCAATTTAGCTTCCCTACAGGTGACACATCTACCCTTAATTTTCTCAACAACTCGTTTCATGTGTGGCCAATAAAAGTGCACCTGCAAATAGCTAGAGTTTTGGCGACTCCAAAGTGTCCCATTAACCGTCCACCATGGGATTCTTGAACTAACAAGTCTTTCAATGAGCAATTAGGCGCACATATTTTATTTTCTCTAAATAAGAAGCCCTCATGCCTATAGAACTTACCCTTTGCAGATTTTTCACAAGCTCTATAAATCTCCCCAAAGTCATGATCATCAAGATAAAGTTCCTTAATGTATTCAAAACCAAGAAACTTAGCATCAAGAGTAGAGATTAAGGCACACCTGCGTGAAAGCGCATCCACAACCACATTTTGCTTACCTTGTTTATACCGAATGACATATAGAAAAGTCTCAATGAATTAAACCCATCGAGCATATCTCTTGTTTTGCTTATGTTGACCTTTCAAATGCTTTCAGGATTCATGATCCATGCGAATCATAGACTCCTTTGGCCACAAGTAGTGCTGCCATGTCTCCAAAGCTCGAACCAATGCGTACAACTCTTTGTCATAAGTAGGGTAGTTAAGTGTAGCCCCGCTTAACTTCTCACTAAAGCACGCAAGTGGTCTTCTATCCTGCATAAGAACAACACCTATACCTACACCAGAAGCATCACATTCAATTTCAAATGTTTTAGAAAAATTAGGTAGAGCAAGTAAAGGAGCATGAGTAAGCTTATGTTTAATAAGTTGAAACGCCTTCTCTTGTTCTTCACCCCATTTGAATGCAATGTTCTTCTTGATAACTTGGGTAAGCGGTGCAACGATGGTGCTAAAATCTTTCACGAACCTCCTATAAAAACTAGCAAGTTCATGAAAACTTCTAACCTCACCTATTTGGAGGGGGTCGGCCAATCTTGGATGGCTTTGATCTTCACGTCATCAACCTCAATACCTTTAGCACTCACATCAAAACCTAGGAAAACAAGCTTATAGGTGTAGAAAGTACACTTTTTGAGGTTAGCATATAACCTCTCCTTTCTAAGCACATCCAAAACCAAACACAAATGTGAGATATGTTCATGCAAACTCTTGCTGTAAATCAGAATATCATCAAAATACATAAAAATGAATTTACCAATGAAAGCATGCAAAATGTGATTCATTAAATGCATGAAAGTGCTAGGTGCATTAGTTAATCCAAACAGTATAACTAACCACTCATACAACCCATATTTAGTTTTAAATGCTATCTTCCATTCATCTCCTGTTTTCATTCGTATTTGATGATACCCACTCTTGATATCAATCTTAGAAAACACACAAGAACCATACAGCTCATCTAACGTATCATCCAAGCGAGGAATAGGGTGGCGATATTTTACTGTTATGTTGTTGATGGCTCTGCATTCAACACACATTCTCCATGTCCCATCCTTCTTAGGCACTAGAATCACCAGAACTGCACAAGGACTCATGCTTTCTCTCACGTACCCTTTCTTCATCAAATCTTCGACTTGCCTTTGAAGCTCCTTTGTCTCTTTTGGGTTGCTTCTATATGCTGTCTATTTGGAATTGATGCACCAGCCATGAAATTGATTTGATGTTCAACCCCTCAGGTAGGTGGTAAACCATGTGGTACCTTCTCGGGAAACACATACTCGAACTCCTGCAAAAGAGGAACAACAACACTAGGCAAAGAAGAGTCAAGTTGGTCAATGTTTAAAAGGGTCTCTTTGTACATGAGTATAACCATTGGCTGTTTTAAAAGCAATGCTTGCTTAACCTGATGAGGGCATCAGTAGCACAAGCAAGAGCATAAGGGATGAGACATATTTAGATCTAATTCAAGTTCCTATTAGTCCAGTTACGAGAGCTCGTGCAAAGAAGTTCAAAGAAATGCTTATTGGGCTGATTCAAGCATCTTGGGCTCAAGCTATCGCATGGAGGCCTATTGAGGGAATTGCATGTGACAACCACACCAACAAATACGTGATTCAAGTTCTAGAAGGGACCGAATAATCCTATGGCTGCAAATAATCTCGCTACTTTCCATTTCAGTTACTTTCCCAATTTGAGGCGACAAGTGGTGAGAAGAATCAGTTAATTGCCTGATTATTATCTAGTTTCCTTTTCTTTTACAATACAAAACATACGTTTACTTTTATATTATTGTAAGGCTTTTAAGCCATTTAGGAAACTTACTTTATTTGCTTTAGATTGAGCATCTTTTTGGCTAGTAATTGATTTGCCTGAAATTCCATGGGCAATTAGGAGCTCAAAATTCGCAAAGGGGAACCACTATACACTGTAACGAATTTCATTCAATGGTAATAAGTTTTTACACACAATTTGAGGTTTAATTCTCTTCGGTTCCTAAACAAACTATTCAAACTTATCGGAAGATTCTGTAGCGTTCAAAGACTTATCAATCAGTCTGTCCATAACTGATTGTGGCGTCCTCACATACCAAGGTTCGTGCTTCTTGTTAGGCATCAGTTCGTGGTTCCATTTCAAATCCGATTAGGCATTTCGATCTTGGAGGCCAATTTTGGTTAGGGTGGCATTAGTTCTTGGCGTGGTTCGTATCATAACCTCGCTTGTTTTTGCATAGAAATTTCTTTGTTTTCTCTCTAATTTTACCTTTTTGGCCGAACTCTTCTCTCTCTTTTCTTCCTCATCGGATTCGGGCTTTCTCTATTCTTTTCTCTCTTTGGCCATGTGTCTCTCTCTCCCTTCACCCTCACTATGCACGGCCTCACTCTTCTTTTCACTCTCTTTCTTTTGCTCTCTCAAATTATCTTGATCTCTCGGTTTCTTTTGTTCATTCAATTTTTGTAATATCACTTGATCCTCATAGACTTGTTTTGGCGTCATTGGAACTAGGGTAATTGTTCGTTGATTGAACAAGAATGAGTACTTGTTGGTGAAGCCGTCATGCTGCACATGTTGATCAAATTGCCACGGTCTTCCTAACAGGAGATGTCCAGCTTGCATCGGTACCACATCGTACAATACTTCATCTTCATATTTACCTATCCGAAATGGTACGAGCACCTGCTTTGTAACCCTCACTGCGCCACTATCATTCAACCATTGTAGCTTGTATGGTCAAGGGTGCTTAATTGTTGTAAGCCCTAGCTTTTCCACCATGGACCTGCTTGCAACATTAGTACAACTACCACCATCGATAATAACACTACATACCTTGTCTTTAACATGGCAACAAGTGTGAAAGATGTTCTCCCATTGTACTTCTTCTTCCTCTTCTTTAGCATGCAAGCTTAAGGCTCGACGTGCGACTAATCCTAACATCTCACCGTGTTTGGCCCCAAACTCATTGTCTCCCATGGGGGCATCCTCCAATGGTGGCATACCATCAAGATCAGCTTTATCTTCGGATTCAATTTCACTATCTTCCCGGATAACCATAACTCACTTGTCCATAACTCACTTTTTTGGACATTGGCAAGCTATGTGTCTTCTCGCCTGGCATTTGAAGCATTTCATCTCACTAGAACGATTCAAAGTAGGGGCTGATTTACCTTGAGAAATCATGGTGGAGGTGGCTGGTTTGTGCTTGGGTTTGGCCTTAGTGGTGGATGGATTTTCTTCTTTCTTTGGGTAGCTTGTCCTCCAAGGAGTGATGCTCGGATGTTGTGGGGCTGGCCTTGGCCGTGCACCACCTCTCTTGAATTGCCTCTCAACCTTGATTGCCATATGCACCAAATCCTCCAACTCAACATAATGATGTATCTGATCGTGTTGGCAATCTCTCGGTTTAATCCATTCAAAAATCTACCCATTGTCGCCTCCCGATCCTCTTCCACATTGGCTCTAATCATAGCCATCTCTATCTCTTTATAGTATTCATCTACGCTTCGATTACCTTGATGGAGACCTTGCAGCTTGAGGTATAGATCCCGGTAGTAGTAACTTGGCACAAATCGTCGTCTCATCACTCTCTTCATCTCATCCCAAGTTTCAATAGGACGATCCCCGTTCCGCCTCCTATTGATGCACAACTGATCCCACCACACAATAGCATAATCAGTAAACTCAATGGCAGCAAGTTTTTACCTTCTTTAATTCGGGGTAGTTGTGACAATCAAAGACTAACTCCATCTTCTTTTCCCACTCAAGGTATGCTTCAGGGTCACTCTTTCCTTGAAATGTCGTAATTTTCATCTTGATACTTCCCAAGTTGTCGTCTACCCAGTTCCTAGCTTTTCTACCCCGACCAAATCTCCTATCGCTACTCATTGACATACTATCAAACTCCTCCTCTAAGCTGTCCCCTTCAAGTTCATCCAAATCTTCCACTTCCTGTTGGTACAACCTATTCCTCCTTGGGGCATTCGGAGCAATTGGTGGCTGCCCCCATTGTGTTCCCTCTTCTACCCTTGTAACCTCTCATGGATTTGATCTAACTTTGTCCTTAACATCTGTCTCATCTCCCCCATGAATGCATGCATTTGCAAATTTGGTCCAACAGGTGGTTGAACCTCTTCATTTGTGTTATTCTCTTGATTTTGAGACATGATTGAATTCTATAAAAGAAAGTTAGAACAATATAGAAAGGAACCTCACCACACTCCCTCATGTGTTTCACTTGAAATAAAATGATTCACTCAAATTTACTCATGTTTCACTCAATTAATTTGGCTTTTACCCTCTAATGCGCTCACTTTCTCTGCTTTTTTCCACTCATATTCTTCTTTTAGTTCTTTCAAAACTAATCAAACAATAACAAGAAGGATTCAGGCAGCAATTGAAGGTAAGAAACAAACCAAAGGACTCAAATTTGGCCATGGATTTTGATGAATTTTCTTACTTAAGTGTGGGGTTTTGGCAAAAGGAGGTCTAAAACGTAAGAAACAAGAATGAAATAAAAAATTTTAAGAAGGGTTTCCAGACTTTTTTTTTTGGATCCCCTTATTTTTGTTTTCTTCCTTCTTTTCTTTTCTTTTTTTTCCTTTCTTTTCCTTTCTCTTTTTTTTTTTTTTATAATTCGACAAGGAACCACTAGAACAAATTAATATTGTAAAGTGGGGTCACAAGACATAATCTACAATGTCAAACTAGAATTGCAATATCAAGATTAGAAGAATCCCCCAAAGAAACCTAAAAAAACTAAAGAATCAATGCAAAATCCTAAATTGTAACCCTAGAAACCAAAAGAGCTATTCGGGTTTGACTCTTTCAAGACTAGAGAAACAATTCAAGAACCACTAATGATGATTTCAAGAAACCCTAAAGAACCAAATTCGAAATATATTTATATATTTATTTTTTTTGGCCAAATTGACACCCTAACCCTAATTCATGAATTTGGCCTGGAAACAAGAAAAAGGATAAGCAAACCTGACAATCCTAGACTCTGATACCAACTGATATGAACCACGCCAACAACGTGACAAAACCCGACACCAAATCTAGAAATTTCAAGACCCCAAGACTTCTAAAGTTGAATGGGAACTGCGACCCGTTGCTTAACAAAGCAAGAATCTTGGTATGGTGTAGACTCCACAAACGGGTATGGAAAGCCCTTTTATAAGTCAATTCGAATGCCATAAGGAAATTCTTGATAAGCTCGAAAAAGTTTCTTCAAGAACTCAAGAAGAATAATTTTCAATATGAATGAACATCCAAAACTGAATTGCATAATCTGAAAGATGGCCTTATATGGCCAAAATT